>JAJGRW010000781.1:0-16122 GCA_025461045.1 Carex parvula
TGAATTCACAGATTATGCAATAATTTGGTGAGATCAGTTAGTGACAACTAGAAGGAGAAACCGTGAGCAACTTATAGAGACATGGCAACAGTTGAAGGCCCTGATGAGAAGACGTTTTGTACTTAACCACTATTATAGAGACCTTTACCAGAAATTGCAGAATTTATCACA
Source organism: Carex parvula (assembly GCA_025461045.1). Taxonomy (NCBI): domain Eukaryota; kingdom Viridiplantae; phylum Streptophyta; class Magnoliopsida; order Poales; family Cyperaceae; genus Carex; species Carex parvula. The sequence goes on from JAJGRW010000781.1 coordinate 172, forward strand.
AGGGAATAGAAGTGTAGAGGATTACCATAAGGAGATGGAGGTAGCTATGGTTAGGGCTCATGTTGAGGAATACAGGGAGGGCACAATGGCGAGGTTTTTGAGTGGACTAAATAGGGGTATAGCCAATGTGGTGGAATTGCAACATTATGTGGAAATTGAAGATATAATGCATATGGCCATGAAGGTAGAGAGACAGTTGAAGCGAAAAGGAGCAGCAAGGTATAACCATGTTTCTAACTCTCATTGGAAACCCAAGTGGGATAAAAATGACCAAGTTGTAGATTAAGGCAAACCAGAACCACCCAAAAGAAAAGATGAGGGAAACAGTAGGATCAAACCTGGGACTGATACATAAGTTCCAAGAAATAGAGATGTGAAATGCTTTAAGTGTTTAGGAGTAGGACACATAGCATCTCAATGTCCTAATAAGAGGGTTATAGTCATGAAAACTAATGGAGAGGTGATAACTGAGAGTGAAGATGATGATAATCCTGAAGTGGAGGATGTTAGTGATAATGGAGAATTGGATTACCTAGTAATAGGTGAAGCTCTGGTTGCAAGGCGTGCCTTAAGTGCCCAAATAAAGGTGGATGAGATAGAACAACAAAGAGATAACATATTTCATCGGTGTCATGTCAACAATTGGGTGTGTAACATGATCATCAATGGGGATAGTTGTACCAATGTTGCTAGTACAACCTTGGTGAAGAAGTTACAAATTGCAGTGGTTGAATAGTTGTACCATTGTTGGCGCACCCAAGACCTTACAAATTACAGTGGTTGAATGATGGTGGAGAGATCAAGGTTACTAAACAAGTGTTGGTAGCATTTTCCATTGAAAGGTACAACGATGAGGTGCTGTGCGATGTGGTACCTATGCAGGCTGGTCATATTCTATTGGAGAGGCCATGGCAATACGATCGAAGGGTGACACATGATAGATTTAGGAATATATACACCTTTGTAAAAGATGGAAAGACAATTAAACTTGTTCCTCTAACTTCGTAAGAAACCTATGAGGATCAGTTGAGAATGAAAAATGATAATGAAAAAAAAAGAAAGTGCAAAAGAAGCTGAGAGAAAATTGATTGAAAAGACAAATGGAGGAAGTTCAAAAAGAAATAAAATGTGAATGTGAATAAACAAAACAAGAAAGAATAGAAAAAGAGAGAAAAGAGAAAAAGAAAATGAGTTTTTATGCAAAAAAAAAGTGAGATTAAGAGTGCTTTCTTGGCCAATTGGCCTATGTTTTATCTTGTTTATAAATAATCTTATCTTGCTCTTGATGATACTAACAATTCTCTTCCTAGTTTTGTTGTTTCTATATTGCAGGAATTTGAAGACATTCCCTCAGGAGATGCCAAACAGGCTGCCCCTAATTAGAGGGATTGAGCATCAGATCGACTTTGTGTTTGGAGCTGTCATACCAAATCGTCCTGTCTATCGAAGCAATCCATAAGAAACAAAAGAAATCAGAGGCAAGTGGAAGAATTGATGAGCAAGGGGCATATTTGAGAAAGCATGAGTTCATGTGCGATACCAGTTTTAATCGTGCCAAAGAAAGTGGGAGTTGGAGGATGTGTGTCGATTGTAGAGCAATCAACAATATAACGGTAAAGTATCGACATCCTATTCTTAGATTAGATGATATGCTTGATGAGTTGTATGGTTCTTGTATTTAGCAAAATTGACCTTAAAAGTGGTTACCACCAGATTAGAATGAAGGAAGGGGATGAATGGAAAACTGCTTTCAAGACCAAATATGGGTTATATGAATGGTTGGTTATGCCTTTTGGTCTAACAAATGCACCAAGCACTTTTATGAGGTTAATGAACCATTATATTGCATGTATTCTTAGGCAAGTTTGTAGTTGTGTATTTTGATGACATACTAGTGTACAACAAGACATTAGATGACCATCTAACACATTTGAGATGTGTCTTTGACACACTGAGAAGTGAAAAATTGTATGCAAGTCCAAAAAAAATGCACATTTTGCATGGAGCGAGTTGTTTTTCTTGGATATGTTGTTAGCAATAGGAGAATTGAGGTTGACAAAGAGAAGATCAAAGCTATCAAGGAATGTTCAATACCCAAAGGAGTACCGAGGTAAGAAGCTTTCATGGTTTAGCAAGTTGTTATCGACATTTTGTGAAAGAATTTAGCACCATTGTTGCACCATTTATTGAAGTAATAAAAAATAATGTTGGTTTTCATTGGGGATAAGAACAAACACATGCATTTGAACTACTTAAAGATAGGTTATGTTCTGCACCTGGTGTTAGCATTACCTAACTTTAACAAAACTTTCGAGATTGAATGTGATGCCTCAGGGATAGGCATTGGAGTTGTTAATACAGGATAAGCGACCTATTGCGTACTTCAGTGAGAAGCTAAGTGGGGCGGTCTTAATTACCCTACTTACGACAAGAAGCTCTATGCTCTTGTTCGAGCTCTAGAGACATGGCAACATTATCTTTGGCCTAAGGAATTTGTGATCCACACCGACCATGAATCGCTGAAGCATCTCAAGGGTCAAGGTAGGTTAAATAAGAGACATACTCGCTGGATGGAGTACATTGAGACCTTTCCTTGTGTCATTTGCTACAAGCAAGGTAAAGAAAACATTGTTGCTGACGCTTTATCTCGAAGGAGTAGCTTGGATGGAAATAAAAAAGGCAGAATTAGTAAAGTCTCTTCATGAGAGGGTATGACTACAGATTGAGCAGAAGAATGAGAAGTTTGCTTCTCAAGCTAACAAAGGTCGGCGGCGTGTAATATTTGAACTAGGAAATTGGGTTTGTGTTCATATGCGTAAGGAGCGGTTCCCTGCACAAAGGAAGACCAAATTACATCCTAGGGGAGATGGACCCTTTCAAATCATTGAGCAGATCAATGACAATGCATATAAAGTGGATCTTCTAGATGAGTATAATGTTTCTGCTACATTTAATGTTGCTGATCTTTCTCCATTTGATGTACATGATGATTCGAGGTTGAATCCTTTTAAAGAGGGGGGAATGATGAGTTCCAAGACAAAACAAATCATTTGCAAATTCCAATCTCACGGTCATGAGCCAAGAAAATCAAGGAAGCAATGCAAGGACAGGTGTAATCCACTAGGATGGATATGAAAACATTATCATGCAAGGACTCGACATTTAAGATGAGTTTACAAGAATAAAGAAATATGATTAATTTGATTCAGGCGGTAGAAGGCAACAACATCATTGTTTTAGATAATTATTATGTTTGCATAATATTTAAATATTTAAGTTTTATTTCTTTTCTGTTTTGACTAGTTTTGACCAGTAGCCTTGCTGGTTAAGTATTGTGCTTTTATGTTTATTTTCTTCCAATTTCAGCAGCAGGTTATATATACTATTGCCTCCATTGTAAAAGACAGTTAGATAATTTTATAAAATTTGAGAGAGGTTTTCTCTTTATTGTTCTTGACTGAACTTTGAACTTATCAAAGGGGCATCAACCTTTGTGGCGTTCTTCTTCTCCTTGGTTCTTGAATTTCTGAAGATCTTCAATGGGTCGAGGGTAAGTTCTTATTCCTTGGTTCTTGAAATCAGATTTCAACGGCTTGGGGTTTTCCATCGATTTGAATTGACTTTCTTGGGTTGATTTCAATTTGTTTGTGGGTTCAAAGGAGTAAATGTCCTGTGGGATCGCATCATTAATGCATGAATTATGTACACCTAAGGTGAGGCAAAAAAGTTGTAATTTTGAATTTAAATTTCAAATTCTACATCAAAAATTGAAAAAAAAAACTTGGTAGAAGGCATGATCTGATTAGAGAAGATAATTGGAGAAGAAACACGATTTTACAACAACAATTGCAATCAAATTTTATGTAACAAATGACACAGAAGCAGTGGCGGAACCAGAAAATATTGGTAAGGGGGCCTAACTACCAATTTCAGGGCCAAAGGGGCTAGGGCTCAGGAATGGCAGAACTAAGGGGGCCAGGGCCAAGGGCTCTCAGGGGGGCCTAACTACGAATTTCAGGTACCAAATCAAAGGCCTAACTAGAAAAACATGCAGTTCTCTATATATTTTTCTGGGCCAAGGGGAGGCCAAGAAAATCAAGGAAGCAATACAAGGACTGGTGCAATCCACTTGGATGGATATGGAAACATTATCATGCAAGGACCCAACATTTAAGATGAGTTTACAAGAAGAAATAAATATGATTAATTTGATTCAGGCGGTAGAAGGCAACAACATCGTTGTTTTAGAATAATTATTATGTTTGCATAATATTTAAATATTTAAGTTTCATTTCTTTCCAGTTTTGACCAGTAGCCTTGCTGGTTAAGTATTGTGTTTTTATGTTTATTTCCTTTCAATTTCAGCAGCATGTTATATATACTATTGCCTCCATTGTAAAAGACAGTTAGATAATTTTATAAAATTTGAGAGATGTTTTCTCTTTATTGTTCTTGAATAGAAGGCGTGATCTTATAAGAGAAGATAATTGGAGAAGAAACACGATTTTACAACAACAATTGCAATCAAATTTTATGTAACAAATGACACAGAAGGACATTCATATATGAAGTATTTTTCATAAGGATTGGCGAGTGTTATTACATCCTTCAAAAGAAAAAAAAAGAAAAGAGAAGAAACGAGAAAGAAAGAAAAAAATAAAATTTCTCTTAAACTAGATTTTTAAAGCCCTACATTTTAATGTCCAACACTTGAAATTCCTACTTTCAGAATAGTAAAATTGTTAAATTCTACGTATATAATATTTATATTACACTTTAAAAGACTAGAATTTAAAATTTCTACTATTGAAGAGTCAGATTTTCAAATATATATCCTTTACGAACTTGACTTTCATATTTCTATTTATTATTTTTGTTTCTCTTCTAGGTAAATTTGTATAGGTCGGAATTTCTTATTCATGTCTTTCAATCTCAACATTCATTTATTATTTTTTTAAATATAATTTAAATTTTACATTTTTAAATAAAATAATCGACTAAAAACAATGTCAAATGTGATGAGGGCACTCTAGCTTAATATGCAACATTAATAATTAATACTGATTGATAGGAGATCACAGTCATCCTATCTCGTGGGTAATTAATCTAATCTCATATTTTCTATGCTGAATAACTATTATTTTGTGATTGATAATTCTTTTTCAAGTAAGCAAGTAACATATGTACTAGTATCGTACTCGTGCGTTGCAACGGGATATTATAAGATTGAATAGAGAGACAAAAAATAAATAACAGTAAAATAAACAATAACAAATGACTGTTTTAATTCAACAACCTTTTGTGCTTGTCAGTGCATACACATTTTTTTTTTTTCAAAATTATCTACAACACAAATGAAAAAAAAAAAAAGAATGTGAGACATGTGAGATTAGCATACCATCTAAAAGGGGTTTCAATGAGATGAATTGAAATAAAAAAAAATAAGTTGAATTTAATTACCGATCCAATGAGTTTTTTGGTATCCCTATCTTCACCAAGAGAACACCAAGGCTTTTTTTATTAACCACAAGTAGATATTGATAATTTCCCAAGTGAGATCACGGAGACAATAACACCAGAGTGATATCAATGTTTTCATTTCTTTGATATCAATATTTTCTATGATATCAATATTTCGGAGAAAATTATTATATCAATATCGGATCAATATAATAATGGTCCGATCAAATATTTTTGTATTTGTGAAATTATATTTAGGAATTTTGATATAAAAAAATTCTATGATATAATATCAGATATATCAATGAAAATTTCTTAATCGTGAAATGAGACAGGTATTATTTTTGATATCAGATCAATATAAATAAAAATTCCTTAATCATGATACCCGATCAATTATTCCTTAATCGTGAAATTATGATATCAGAGAATCAAAAGAGAACCAAAAGAAGGAGATATCTTCATTTAAGGAAAAAAAAAATATCGATTTCCATTACGCTCAATTGAAGAAGGAGAATAAGGAATCATATTTCTATTGTCTACATAATTGGATGTAGGAGAAATAAGGAAATATATTTCTCATAGATAAATATTATTAATTGAATCGCTTCAAATTTAATTGTAACACATAGTGTGGCGAGTCTTCTTTTAACTAAATTTAAACTTCTACATATAAAAGAGATGCATTTAATCAAAGATGACAGATTATGTCATTGGAGGGCTGATATTAAATGCGAAATTTCATCTTTCAATCGTAGCCGTTGGCAGATCAGGACATCAACGTGCTTAATATAAGAATGGAGATATGATGAAAGAACAATTCTGAATGTATAAAGAGGTTTGAGTTTCTAAGAGCATCTACATCCCAGCAACTCCAATGAGTTTCTAAATAACTGTTAACTATTATTTAGAAATTATGTTCCCTAAAGTTTCTAACTCTCACATCCCTGAAATTAATTTTAGAGTTTCTATTAAGCCACATCAGCAATAAATTGAAAAGGAGAAATAATTTGAGCCAATCATTTGGCTAGGGTGGAGTTTATAAACAGTTTCGTAATAAGAAGCTTTCCTACATAGTTTCTAAATAAGAAACTCTTTCACATTTCTGAAATTGGATTAGAAACTGCCACATCAGATTAGAAACTCTCATAATACCAAAGATATAGATGATCTAAGCTGTTTAACCATGTACATTAATTACTTATGTCCTCAATCGCCCGAACATGCATAACTTATCGTATTATTATTTTTTATTATACATAATTTTATTATCTAAAAAATGCAACTTATTAATGTTCAAAATTTACTGAATGTAGGATTTTTTATACAAGTTATCTTATTTGAAATTTGGAAATTTTCTTTAAATAAATATTTTATTTTTCAAAACGAAGTCCGAAAAATTAATCATAAAAACATTTTTGCTCCTTTAGTAAATCTAATTATAGTACAGTGCACAAACACATATGACGTGCACATATATACTACTCTGCAAAATAGTGACACTCATATTTGAAATAACTTGAATCGACCTATATGCCGACATTTTTATTAATATCCAATGTTTAATAGAAATAATTAATATACCAAGATCTCCTGAGTATTTATAAAAATATCTCTACCAGTCATTTTCTGGCCAGTACCCTATTTATTTGCCTACCGACCATTAAATGGCTGGTGCTCTTAATTTTTTCTTTTTAGAGACACTATAAAGAGCAAGATGCTGACATCTAACACTAAAAATTCGAATTTTTTGTTTAAATTATTTGTTAGATTACTTCTTTTGATGTATAATTACTTAATTAGCATATTTATACTAAAATACGCTAAATTACTTGAAATTATGTTAAATTATGCTAAATTATGCTAATTTAGCTAATTATACTGAAATACGCAAAATTATAATAATTATACTGAAATACGTAAAATTCCGCTAACATAATTTCAAGTAATTAAATTCACTAGCCGCATGCGAACACAAAACTACGTTTTTTTAGGTACTAAGTTTTAACAATTTCACTAGTTCAGGTTGATCCAGTTGTTTTAATGTGATTCACGTTTCCTATCCTTCCGAATAATTAGCCGCGTACGACACTGTCACTATCCGCATACGGGTCGATGTGTGTCTACCAATGATAAAAAAACTTTAACTCAATTTTTGAGGCACTAAACGATGTTTTTCCGCAATTCTGATTATGTTGGCCCCTTGGGGATGACCTTGAGGGCGCCATTGCCCTCGTCTCGTCCCAAGCTTTCCGAATTGGGGTCGTCCGCGCAAATTCGAGTTTCTTAGCCAAAGTTATGACCGTTTAAAGTTTTATTTAAAAAAACGATAATTTCGTGGAAAATCACCGATGTCGCGCCGATGCTTTATGCACGGCTTAACGACGGCATAAGTGCATCGATGTTTCATTACAAAAACATCAGCGACACACCGATGTTTTTTTAGCACTACCCTGCTTAATTGCAATACTAAGGCTAATAAAACATCGATGTTTCTGTAGGGCGCAGAAAGTTGCACAATGGTAGAAGGTGTGTGCATGTGTTAAATGTCTTAGGGTTCAATGCTTTCTATTCTCAAGACATGGAGAGAACATCGAACTTAAAACATTCATTTCTTTCTACAATTCCTTTTGGTTCACCCTCGATGTACCTACTATTCATAATCAGTCTATCGAGAGAGTTTAATGATTGTGGGGACGTTTAACTCCCAGCGGGCGCAAGCCTCCGCTGTTAATTACATCAGATGGCCCTTCCAAGCCATACTGAACACCTCGTTCATTCCGGGATTTGTGCCTATCTTTTGGGAATTGAATAAAGGGGCTAAAAGGGGGAAACTCATGTACTTGGTCTTTTGTTTTTAATTGATTTTTATTGTTTTGGGTATTTAATTAATGTGTATGCATGAGATGCAATAAATATTATTAAAGTACATTTATTATACCTTTTTATTTATTTTAGAAATATATCTGCGTTTGAGAGAATATATTTGTATTTTATTTATATTTCATTTAAGAGGAAATGATTTAAATATGAGAAAAATGGAGAAAAGGGCATTTTGGTCATTTGGTAGGTTGTTTGATGTTTGATTATGTTCAATTTTAGTTTAGAAACATGAAGAATTTAATTTGGGTTCATTTGGAGGTGGTTTGAATTGATTTGGTTTTGAAATGAAGAAGTTATGGCCAAAAAGGACTGAAAAGGACTTGTTTGTGAAGTTTTAAGTTTTCCAGGGACCTTTTGGTAAAGATAGAGGGATTGGGATTTGTAATTTGAGCTTTTAACAGAGTCTGGACTGGAAATTGGGCTTTCAGGGGCTTATTTGGAGAGATTTTATGTTATCAAGGGCTCTTGTGTAATTTATCAAGGACTGCGTTGTGTAGAAAGTTTTGTCAGGAAGGACCCCCTTGTAAAAGATCCCTTTTCAATATTTCTGGGCTGTAGGATTAAAATTTGGGTTCTGAGATTTGTACTCTGGGCCTTTAAGATGGTTTTGGGGCTTAGTGATTTAAGCTTCATGATTCGTGCATATCATTGGGTTTGGACAATATGCTTTAAAATTCGGTTATTGGGCTTTCAAGATATGTGCACTGGAGCTTTGAGATCCGTTCAAGGGGTTATCATTTAACCCGACAGGTGGGTCCCTAACAACAGCTGATTAGGGTGGAACTCTGGCCATCTGATTGGGTTCTCCCTTGGGATTTGAATATTGGTTTGAAAGCTTGCTTTGGCGCTGAGATCTAATGACCCTCATTGCTTTAAGATTCGTGTAGCTGAGACATGGATCGGGTCTGAACCCGATTTGGGGTTTGGTTCGGTTATCACTCCGGCAGAGTCTCCGGCCACGGCGAGGCTAAGGAAAGGCACCATCAGGATCGCCTTGAACTTGTGAGTTCATTAGGCACATTGTCGACGAAGGTTGGTTATCGGAGATGATGGCACAGAGTCAACCTTTATGTCCCGATACCGGTTTGGAATGGTACCTGATTTTTGGAGTTTTCTGTACTGTTCTTCTTCGATTTCTTCTTCTTCATTCATTGTTGTCAGAGCATGGTGAAGCTCCATGTGAGCTTGATTTTCATTTCTAGAGACTTGAAAGACATTGGGATTTTGATGGTTTCGGTACGATACCGGCTCAGTACCATTACCTGGCAGATTGGCTTGAGAAAGTCATTTGGATTTGAAGTATAGTTATTTGGGTACATCAAGATGGCATTATAGAAGATTGGTCTCAGGCATGGCTTCTTTAAGATGGATCTCAGGCTTGAATTGGGTATAGACCCACTATTGGGTTTCGGGTCTGGGAAGATCATGACATTTTCATCTCATTTCTCATGAATTTTGCTAATGACATATATGATTTTTATATTATTCTTGTAGTAAATATGTCAACAATGAATGTATGAAGTTTGAAGATTTTATGCTTTTTATTTCTATTTTTAAAAGTAAGAAATGGGGAGAGGGGCATGCAAGTAAATATGCAGCAGCAGCAGTTTTTTAATTTTCTGAAACCCAACTTTAAAAATTGCTAGAAAATAGTAGAAAAATCATACAAATGCAAAGTTTGAGTCTAAAATGATTGTCTTTATGTTCTATATCTTTCTGTTTAAATGGATTTTCGATTTGATTTTCAGATCAGCCTGCACTGGCTGATCTGTACCAGCAGGTCTTTAAGAGTGATTTGGGCATGGGTACTGTACCAGTACCTTGTTAATTGGACATGGTTGGTACTGTACACTGGTACCATATAGTATTTAACTTAATTAAACTATATGTAAGTCATTACATCATGATTTGGTCATCAAAAATCAAAGGGGTATCGGTATCACATTTGTCACTTACCAATACCATTTCAAATATGCACATAGGCCCTTTGTCATTTGAATAATTATGTGAAGGGTCCTTAAGCATCATATCATAGGGATTAGAATTCTCCCTCTTTTCATTTGCTCTCTCCTTCAACAATTATGCATCTAGGCCTTTTAAAGATTAATAAAATTCATAATATAGAAAGAGATGTAGTGAAACATCAATCTTCCATATATCATTTATTTTATTTCTCTTTTATGCATTAAAGTCCTTCAAAAAGTCCAAAATAGCATAAATAGGGAGATATAGTTAAACATCAATCCCTAATATACTATTTAATTTTATTTAAATCCCTTTTTATGTATTTTGCACTTTTAGTTGATTTTATATTAAAAGAACTATACAAGAATTGAATATTTAAAAGGATGTAGTTAAACATCAACTTTCAATATCTTCTTCTTTAATATTTCTTATAATATAAAATGTCATTTTTATATATATCATTTTTATATATTTTTGTGTAATTGTGTGTTTTTGTCCTTTTTCTTTGCAACATAAAATGAAGAAAAGAAAAAGAAAAGAAAAGAAGAAAAGGGAAGAGGAGGCAGAGAAGACAAAGAGGAGCAAGAAAATCACAAAATGCATATTTTTTTGTTCTTTTTAGAATCATTGGCTTAAAAATCAGCTATAAAGCTATTAATTGCCTCTTCTATTTATTATTTTTCATTTTCAATCCTTTTAATATAATATTTGTTATTACATAAAAGGAGTTCATTTATTTATATGATTTCATGCTTCTAAACTCATTATGTGAGTTAGAAGCATTCAATCTTCATCAAATCCAAACATAAAAGAAAGAAGAAGAAGGAGATTAAAAGGAAGAAATAAAAGAAGCTCCAATTGCATAAAAGAAAAATAAACGAAAATCATTGAACAAGAACATTCCTTTATTCATTCATGACTAATTTACATGAACATCAAGCTTTTTTAAGCTTCTACATTGCAAAATCTTAATCTCTATCTATTTCTATTTTGAATTTGTGGCAGAGAAAGGGTTTTGAGAAGAGAAGGCTTAAAAGCTTTTTGCTATTTGTTCTTGGTGGTTTCGGCTTTCTGTTGTATTGAGGCGCTGGGGGTTATGGCTATCTCCTTTTTCTTCATTTGAATGAGGTGTTTATATAGCTTCAACATCAGATTTTAGGGTTTGGAGAAGGCCTTTGCTGGCTTGCATCTCCACCATTTGTTTGTGTCATATTTCATCCAGCGGCTGAGGCGTTTTATAGCCTTTAAGCCTTGGTTTACAAGGGTTTCATCCAATCAAATCCAGCCATGTTGGCAATCCTAGCGAAGAGACATGGTGGCCATCGGATGCTAGATTTTTAGAAGGCCGAGATGCATCCGGGGGACTCATGCTTTCCCATAGCCTTGGAGAAGGCATCTTCTATTTTGGCCTTTTGTTTCATCTTCAAACCAAGTGTCCATGGGGACCGATGCAGCTGGCAGCAGCTTGCTTCAGTTTGTAGTTTTCCTCATTGCACCGTTGAGATAAGGATCCTTTTTCTGTTTTTTGGACTTGGTGTTTTGTAAGCCACGGCTTGGCAACCTCATGGTGCTATGTATTCCATGTTTAATTAAGAGATATTTACTCAATTTGATGAAACAAAGAAGCGCAGAAGCTACTCCAATTATTTTGTTTCTCATCTAATTTGAGTTCAACCTTTATTTTGGCCCAATATGTTTCGGCAAGGCCCATGTGCATTTTCTTTCACATTTTCATGGTAACCCAAGTTAATTAATTTAACTCAAGTCCAATTACACTAGTAAACCGTGAACACATTTTCCAAATTTCATAATGAATTTATCCATCCCTCCATTTTGACATTTTAAGTGGACATCTCCATTTCTTATTATTATTTTTTTTTGTTTCTAAACCCGGACTTTTTAGGGTCAAACAGTTTCATTACAAAAACAATAGCGACGCACCGATATTTTTTTAGCACTACCCTACTTAATTGCCAATGCTAAGGCTAATAAACATCGATGATGCACCATAATTTAGCGTAATTTAATGTAATTTAGTGTAATTCAGCATAATTTAACATAATTTCAAGTAATTTAGCGTATTTTAGTATAAATATGCTAATTATACATCAAAAGAAGTAATCTAACTAATAATTTAAACTAAAAATTCAAATATTTAGTGTTAGATTTCAGCATCTTGCTCTTCATAGTGTCTCTAAAAAAAAAAAATTAAGGGTACCGGCCAGAAAATAGCCGATATAAGTATTTTTATAAATACTCAGGCGCTCTGGGTATATTAATTAATTTCTATTAAACTTTGGATATTAATAAAAATGTCGGCCTATATGGAAGCTACTTCAAATAATCATAACTAGTAATACATGGTTCAATTTTTATTTTTTTTAAAAAAATATTTTTCTTGGGGATGAAACGTGAACTCATGAACTAATGAAAGTCGTTCATTGTATATAGGCTTTGTCATATATCATCAAAATAGATGAACGCATACTTCTAATTTTCATATGACAAAGATGGAGCCAATTAACTTATAAGAAGGAGACTAGTAATACATCGTTCAGTTCACAATGATGAATATAAAATATATACATACATTAATTAATTATGGAGAATAATAAATACTAACTGTCTTTTGTGGGACCTTACAACAAAATATTTATTTGCTTATGAAATTTGTTCTCGGTGTGATCTTTGGAAAATTGTACTTTTAAGTTCTTTATAACGTGCTTATAAGCTTTCTTATATATTTCTTCCATACTTTCTACTCTGAAACATTGTTTCTTATTTACAAAAAGTTTGAAGTAGGCCTAGACCTACTTATCTCAAAAAAAAATTTGTTCACAGTGTTTGTATTAATCTAAATATTAGAGCATGTTGCGAGTATGAATATGTACAAAAATAACTACCTACTTACCTACATACGTATATACATACATCAATAAAATATTATAGAAACAAAAAATAATAATTTTTGTTGTTAGGACATAAACAGAAGAATGTCTTCCATAATTGTCCGGGAACAAGTGAAAACCAGATTATATGACCTCAATACAAGTGGGCAAATAAAAGTTGCCAAACTCACTATTAAATTCTGAAAACAAAAAAACACAATAGGATTCCCTTTTAAACGTATTCATATGGGGTCCATCAACACGTTCAAATATTGTGGCCTCCGACCAGGGATGATGACAAATGCAAATTATTATCTGTTTAAAATTTGGGAGTGTATATCCCTCAAAAATCTCAAATTATGTACTTTCCTCTCTAAGATTGATAATATCATATTTACTATAAATTTCAAAAATTCACAAATATACTCAATTTATTGTTTTTTTATTAAAATTTATTTTAAATTTATAATGCTTCCATTTTATCCTTTATTAAAAAATAAAAATATATAGTCCGTATAAGAAAAATATTCAGTCTTCTAATTGGTTGGTTTTCTAGAGTAAATGGTTCACTTCTCTACTTGTGATGCATGCATAGTGACATTTAGACATACACTTGTGTTGTGTGCACACCACAAATAAAATATTAACCATTTGTCCTTACAAACGGTAAATTAAAAGACCAAATATTTATCTTAACTGACCACATATTTTTTTTAAATTTTTTCTATAAAGGATTAAGGAGTACTTTATAAATTTAAATGAGTTTTAATAGAAAATATAATAAATTGGGTAAATTTGTCATGAGTTTTTTAAATTTAGATGGGTAAATATAATATTATATATTTTGAGGTAATTTTGAGGCATTTGAGGGGCATACATAAAATTCCTTCTTAAATTTTGAGGCACAGTTGTCAGTTTCTATAATTCTATTAGAAATTAATAGTGACTAGCCGTTATTGAAGCAACTTTCATAAGTAATATATGTGGTCCAGTTCCATGTGACTCGTAACAGTAAACTCTGATGAAATTAGTAACAGACAATCCAAGTAGTTGAAGATTGGTCAAACCGATATTTTTATTAATATCAAAATTAATTACAAATTAATAAATATACCCACGTTAGTTGGATATTTTTAAAAATGTCCAAAAGCCGGTTCTCATATTTGTTTTTTTGTTTTTTTTGCTGCTTTAGACCTTATAAATATTCATCTTTCTCTCTCCTCACTCTCACAACTCACTCACTCACATAAGATAAAGAGAGAAAGAGAAGACGATTTTTGAGGCGATTTGAGGTGATTTCCCAGGGGCCAAAAGAATGAACAATAACAACCGAGGTAGGTTGTCCTATCGTGGTTTAGCGAAAGGAGGGTCAATTAGTGATCGAGGTAAAAATGAGGAAAAAAAGAACAACTGTCAAGTATGATGTGATAAAAAGAACTGTCAAGTATGTATAATGGAGGAAATTCTTAGACGGCCTATTCGGTATGAAATTTCAGACAATGACTTTGTGGAAAACCCCTGCGGCTATGGTTTGAAAAAAAAAGAAGGTTGATCATAGCCTCCAACATCAGACGATGAGTTTGTTCTGTGTATTTATACTGGTAAGGCTAGCACTTCGTTTGTTATGACTGATCCAGATCCATCAATATCGGACGAGGAATTTTGTTCCATGTACTTTCAAGGCTCGCTCTAAGAAGTTGAATTATTAGGGTTTAAAATTTGAATGCATTTGAGCTGGGTTAGAAGAAATAGTATTATTTTAGTTGATGAATTAGGGTTGTAAAATAGGATTGTAAAAATTTTTAAGTTAATATATTGACAGGCATGTAGACTTAAGTTTCTCTACATTTGAATATGGTAAAATAGTAAAATTATAAAACTTACATTCAATTAACTCATAACTTACTTTTAAAAAAGTCCACATCATTATGACGTATTTTGCCACCTATTTAAAAATGCATTATACTTTGGATTTAGCTGCACAAAAACAAAAATGTGTTACTTCATTTTAGAATAGTTTTATAAGATAATAAACAAAATGTTATAAATTAGGCATACCACAGCAAACTCTTCGAAAATATCTTTCAATCTTTTTGGTTTTTTCTTTCTGGCTCCTTGTCTGAACCTCCATCCGAACCACTTGTCCTTTCCACAATTGTGGACCAGATTGTTAGCAACATGTTGCATACAAAACATGTGCACAAAAAGGTCTGGAGACCATTTGTATTCTACTGTCAGTGCACATTTGATCCCCTTGTGCTGGTCCGATATAACACAAACAAATTTATCATATCCAAGCACTTCATTCCTTAACCACTGCAAGAAAAAATCTCAATCTCACTATCCTCCTTCTGCACAAGTGCAATTGCAATAGGCATCAATTGGTTCTCGGCATCATAGCCGCAAGCTATCAAAAGTCACCCCTCATACCGCCTAGACAAGAAGCATGCATCTATGCTGATCACTGGTCTCAAGTACTGGAACGCTGCAATGCATGGACCAAAATCCCAGGCTACGGTCTTGAATTGAACTACATATTTCATAATTTCTCTGTGTTTATCTCATAATGGACAAGTCAGAAATTAGTACTTACAGCCGGGATTTTTGTCGCAAATTCCCATAAGTAGTGGTGTCAACAAGCTGTATGAATTCTCCTAACTCTCAAATTGTCGGGCTATTGCAAGCTCATGACCCGTCCACAGTCGGTTGTATTTCGGGGTTACATTGCCATACAAAACCTCACACAGTTTGCCAC
>JAJGRW010000781.1:23242-161417 GCA_025461045.1 Carex parvula
TTAAAGATATAAATCACTTTCTTACTTCAGCGTTGATAATTTTCAACTTCTGATAGCAATTTGATTTGTACACAGAACACACTATTTTAAAAGTACTAAATTCCTAACAAGATAACTAAACTCCAATTACATCATGCCATGTTATGAATAAAAACTCATTAGTTATGCAATAAATAACAAAAGAGGGGCCCCCACCTTGTTAGATTTGCTTGTCAATATTTTAGAATGCAAAGCTGATCAGTTCAACCTTTTGTCTTTTTTCTACCTTTCCCTTTTGAAGTTAGATGCGTTCAACTTCTAAAAATCTGTCTATGATTTCATGTAATTTGCAACAATGGAGGTAGGTTCAAGGTAGGTTTTGTGTACAAATAAGAAGTTAGGCAGGATGGATGGTTGTTGATTGTTTACAGCCAAACTGATTTCTACTAAATAATGGCGAACAAAATTATCTCTCATAAACTTATGCTACTTTTATTTTTTTTAATGCAGTTTTTTTAAAACTATATAAATTCCAATTTCTCAACGAAATTATGGTCATGCAATGAACAATACCAAAATGTTCATTGGCTAAAAAAATAATAGTTGCAAATTCTATTGCAATAAAAGATGCCACAGAAAAACAACGTACAAAATTCTTTTAACAACGTGGCGGGATCCACAATATACTCCTACTATCATGAATCTTCAATTTTTGTAATATATCTTCATTATTTCAAATTTTGTAATACTCTTTCTAGCAATCAAATCTTCAATTCTTAATCGAATGATCATAAATTATTATATCGTGCAAACTAGGCAAGATAAATTTACATATGGCATCATTTGTGCAAAACTTCTGCAAAATTAATCCGACCTAAAAATTTATCAACCACTAAAATTCTTAGTATGGCATGATTCAAATTTTTTTGATGCACATATGTTAAATTCCAATTAGATCTAGTCAAATCTATTTTAAAATGTTTGTCTTCATTTTTTGCGAGCTGTAAGTCCAATTTAATTATATTTCATGAGGCATATCATAATCTTTTAATACCTTTTCAAATTGAATCCAAACATATAGAAAATATAGAAATTTTCACAACTTCTAAAAGTTACTTCAACGTTGTCTCCTCCATGAATTTATGTTTTTGGGACGAAGTTTGGAAAATAGTCTGAATGAATCTTCTAAATGAATATAAGTTTTTTCAAGATTTGATAAATTAAGCTATTTTAGCATTACACAAAATTGTTTGTCAGCACTTTCTAAAAGAATCTTCTTCAGATTGTTTTCGATACAGTTACATTTTACATTTTGAACGTCTTGCAAGTTAATCAAATCAATATAGAGTATCACATTGATTATTGCATGGGACTAAAATAGTGAGAAGTAGATTGACAAAAACTATTTGCTTCTACACGCTTGGTTTTAAATTAATATTTAAAGCCAGCAGTTCATTGGATTAAGAAATCATAGTGAGATGCATCGGAAACAACGAATCCTTATAAACAACTGTGAAATACAATGTTTTTTTTTTTTGTTTTTCTTATTTATGCTTCTCATCCTATTTCTCTTGATTATTATAAGTATTGATCATCCTATTTGATAAATAGTAAATTAATTATTCAACAACCAATTAAAGCTGTTGTGGTATAATCTAGTGAGCTCAGAAGAAAATAATTACTCTATATTTTTGTATAATTAAAATAAAGTTTACTCATCTGCTAAAAAAACATTAATCTAAGTTGGTAGATATAAACGCCTGGGGTAATTTGAAAACAAACATACGAGACAAAGAAAAACTGAATAACATAACTACACAAAATACATAGAATAAATTCAACCAACTAAATAAGCGAGGAAAAGCATATTCAACAGAGGCAGGCGCTGGGTAGGTAGAGATCATACCAAACACCTGCAATATTTTTTATACCCCCTTGTTATTTTTAATATTTACAAAACACTTGTCTCTTTCAAACGAATCATCTTGATGACTGTCTCAAGCAAAACAGTAGAATTCCTTTCTGGACTTCTTCGACTTGCTTTCTTTTTCTTTTTGTCAATCCAGATCATAAAATCCTTCGCAATTTGCTTCGCATCAATTTGGGTACTTTTGTAATAAATGCATGTTGGAGGACTCTTTAATCATTATTTAGCGCCACAAATGTTGGTTGTTAATTATTTACGGAAATATCTTTTGTAGCTTGCATTTATGAGTCAGGTAAGCAATTTTTTTTTCATTATACCAAAATAATTGTTAGCTTCTTATTAAAAGTTGTGTATTTTTACATGAATCATTACTGGAATATATATATTTTTTGGCTATTCTTTTTTATGGAATTAACAATACGGATCGGGCGGAATTTGAATTTGGAAATAAGTGACTCAATTTGGACCAAAAATAGGTGTTTAATAATTAGAAATGGCTAATGAAATTATTCCCTAAAATTATAGTATAATTAAATCGACAATACTAACTCGACATTTTCATTTCTTCCAATAAACAAAATCAATGCGTGTTGTTATTTTGTTCCAAGATAGACAAACTGGACAAAATTGTATCTAGAGTACGATCTATACTGATTTTTTTCACTGTTGTTTTTTTATTTCCTCTTCCAAATAATATAATATCCCGAGCTACCCAATTAAGTAGCGAGCAACATTTTTAATTAGTTTAAATTAAATTAGTTTGATTTATTGTGATTCGATATGACATGACACTAATGTGATGGTCCAGATAAATGGGAAGTCAACCTAATCAGCCAAGTGGGCCCCGCACAGTTCATTAGGGGCCACAAATTTGCCAAGTGGGTCCCGCACTGTTCATTAGGGGCCACGTTTATCAACTACCCCAACTTTTTCTACTGTTTGTCTAATTCCCTAGAATAATTTGTGATTCTGAGTATTTCCATTTCTTATTTCTCAACCCAAACAAAAGCGAACAATTCTGAGTTCAATCTGATAAAGACGTATCCAGGATTTTGGTTAGGAGGGAAAAAAAATAGTGAATCGAATTAAAATAGCTAATTGGATTTAAACACATTAACTAATTAGATATTTGATAAAAAATAATGCTTAACTTATAGTTTTCAATATCCTAATTTATAATTTATGAACTTATAATTCTAATTATCAATTATAATTTAAAAAATTTATTTTATTTTTAATCCTAAATTTAACTTGAATTATAAATTAAATTTTCAAAGGGGCGAATTTTTTTTCAGAAGAGGACAAGGTCGCCTTTGTCCGTGTCAACCTCTGGGCTTTGCACGTATAAATTAGGGGCAATAGAAAAAAAAAAATGAAATTTAAATTAATTTTATCCATTTTGCATGTGTCAGCCCAATCACACACGAAACGATGATGATTATTCTCTGACAAGGGTTAATTATAGAAAAATATTACTCTTTTTTTATTAGACGATCTGTCTATGTGGTACTCAACCTTAGAAGTAGTAAAACTGAAATTTACGTAGGTAAAAAATTATGTACAAGTTCGTGATGAAGAAACGGAGAAGGTTTTATCGGATCTTTAAAGCCTTGCATAAACTCCCGGAGCATGCGATTTTCATTTAATTTGTATGTTCTCCGGTATATGACCTTGAAGGTCAACATTAAGAATTTTCACACTTTTTATTATTAGCAACAATTAAAAATACTATGTGTTAATAATGAATGAGGCGAGTCACAAATTTAAGGTATTTACAAAAATTTATATGGTTCCACTCATATATTGTCCACAGATAGAGCTAGAAATTAAGATGGGTATGAATAAATAAACGGCATGTAATTTATTTTATGAGAGATTAATAATATTAATTTTTGCAAAAAAAAAAAAATGGAAACTCCGAGAAGAATATGAAAAAAAAATTTAATTTCTAGGAAAGCTTAGTCCCCCTTGCCTTTGCCTTGTACCTACTCCCCCCTCTGTTATTGTTATTGCGTGTGCTCCCACAACCTATGCGATTCCTGTATTTTTTTTATTTTACTTTAATGGCCACCCTTAATATAATTGTTTTAAATTGAAAATTAACATACTTTTATTAGATGAACAACTATGATTTGATCTTTTAATTTTTGATGGAATTAGAGAAGCACATGCACCTCTTTGTTTTACTGTCTTCTCACACCTAAAATAGAAAGTTACAAGTACGCAAACCATCATATGTTATTATATTCTCCACAATGATTGTTTATTATACATGAATGATTTGTCCACAATGATTGTTCATCATGAATTACAGCAGACACGGATACAATCAACAAACACACGACTTAAAATTTGCTGGAGATATTTCTCAAAAAAAAAAATTTGCTGGAGATTTTGAAATTTATCTTTTTTTTTATATATACCTTGTTTATTCACTCGTTACATTATATTCATACTAATAGACGATGTAGAAAATCTGAAGCTCATATGCGCTAGTTTTCCTAGGAAAAAATGTTGCCATGCAATTTTTGCCTTCTTCTTCCTCTCCATTTCTTTTTTCCTTCTTAACTTTTTATAGGACAAATTGACAAAGCTCACAGGATATTACTAGCATTATCAAATATCTAGCAATGGAATATTACTACTGATTGTACCAGTTCGCAAATAAGAACAGATTAAAGAGACAGGTGACTGAAGGTCATTGGTCTATGGATTTTTTGTTTTTTTTAGTTTTGTTTAAAAAATTAAGAGATCTGTTTGTTAGCCATCAACACCTCCTACTCTGCCAAACTCCCATATTTTGGCCACACAAGCCAACCAACTAATTCTTCCAAATTTAAATAATTTCTTCACAACAATATTAATGGCCGCAAAAATAGTACTGTACATCTCTAGATTACTCTTGACCAATTTTTTTTTTTTTTTAGCTTAAATGCTGAGTTTTTATTATAAGGTACTTTTATGGACATAATATTTTCCCCTGCTTCAAATGAAGTACATCTTGTTGGTTTTTTTTTTGGTTGTTGCTACTGCTTGTCAAATCCAATTTCTCTTTCTAATGATTTCTAAACTAGACCACGAATTATTTTTTCCTTGACCTCATATATTTTTTTGTTGCTTCTTAGCCTGCACTTTGGCTTAAAAATTTAAGCACGAAAGATGCTTTTTATAAGACATATTGTACTTTTTTATTCCTTAATTCCATCCTGTTAAAATTATATTGTTATTGAGGCGGTATTTCCAACTTTGGGGATATAATCGGTTAATATCACTGAGCAATTTGTTATAGGGTTAGGTGCGTAATTTAGTGCATTGATGAAAATTAGACGCCTTGGTGTCATGTTGGTAATTTACGAGTTTATTTGACAAAGTTTGTTCAATTTATCGAAACCTTATAATGGGCTTTTTCTCAACAAAAAAAAAAGAAGAAAAATCTTGCTAGCTTGCTTGATAATCATTATTTACATGAAAAATGCTCGTTTGTTATAAAATGTCGGTGAATATTGGGTCCTTTACAAACCTTTTCATTCCTTTTACCTGATTGGATCAATCTTCATTCCTTTTTCCTGATTGGATCCATAATTGTGTCATGAATATATTATTTTCTTTTTTCAAAGCTCTCTTTAAAAAAGACAGCAAAACAGAGTTATTGCCATTTAATAATATGCCATCCAATCATGTCCGTCCTGACTGTATTGTGTCCATATTTTCTCCAGTACTGGAAACTTCCAGTGCGCTTGACCGCTGTGAAGTTGATGCCAATTGGGCAAGTTGTGACTTTATAATATTGTTTCTATATAATATTAAAATTAATGGTCTGAAAAATCAATGATTATTTCATTTACTCAACAATAAATTTATTTCCTTATTATATATATTTTGATCTAAAATGAACATGGTGCATCATATTTATCCGCATTATTGAGAAGAGTTTTTGTTACGTCAACGGATTAATTTTATGTATTTATTTTAAATTGGATGGTCTGAATTGAAAAATAAGTTATGTTTCCGATTGTATTAACATTATAATCTTAATAACATATCTACGTATAAAAATGAAATAATCTTCTTCAAAGTAAAAATAAAATGCTTTCTTCTTTTCAAAAAGCAATGTCATGGTTGCCCAAATCACTGAATGGCGGGATGCCACGTGCCAAATTTAGCCTTCGGAAAATGGACGACTTGGTCATCAATAAAATGGCGAGCATTTAAATAAACATAAACTGGACACGGTAGACACACACACAGACGGCTCCCTTCACTCCTCTCCAGTCACGTTCCCACCTTTCAAAATCAGATAATTGCCCCTTTGTATTTGTAGAGGTTAGATATGTTACCGAACACATCCGTTATTTGACCACTGGAGAAGATGAGTCAACGTGAGGTTGGTTTGTAAACGGCGGCTTCGCAAGTCTCCGTCCAGACAAAGATGGCACTGGATTTTAGTGGGCGAAAGGAAGCAGCTACCAAGTACCAACCAACTACCCCCGCTCTCTCTTTTTACACCGGATCAGAGGTAAGAGTAAGACCGAGAGAAGGAAACGGGCAGGTGTCAGTCACGTGGGAATTCAAGCCCTCTTTTCTTTCTCACCTCCTACCCCCTCATTTAAAGCCCGTTGCTTCTCTCTCCCCTACCTGTATTAACTCCTTTCCTTGCTCATATCTCTCACTCTCTCTCTCCACCCCCGACAGACAACACATGCTACGCATCTAATCTGGATCAGCCATTTCATTGAATCGCTTGTGAGCAGTGAAGAGTGATCTCTGAGCGAAAGTGATCTGTTCGATATCTCAATTTTGACTCGTGGCGGTACTTGTCTAGTTCCTTCCAAGTGAGTACGTTGGAATTTTGATTTTGGTTGAAGTTTTCAGTTTGTCTTCTGTGATCGTTATTTTCTGTGGATATCCACTAAGCTGATCGTAATTATTAGGAGGTTTCGGTAGTTGGGTCATGCATATTAGGTGCGGGAGATTAAGTCTGTTTGATTTCCTATTTAGTGTTGCGTGATGCTTATTTGCAGTAAAATTTTGCAATTTTTAACCTTCGAGGAAGAAAAAAGAAAAGCGGAGAGAGTAAGAATGAATAAATTATGAGGCGATAATTTTGAAGAGTCCTAGTGTTGACCAGAATAACGGTGAATTATTTTTCAGATTGTGACTCCTAGCTGGCTACCATTATTGTATATATCATTTCGACTTTATTAATTTTGTCATTCTTTAACTGTGCAAAGACAGAGACTGTTTAGTACCAGCTAAATCCCACTAAAAATAGGAACCAGCTCGAACTCCATTATAACTAAATTGAGCACACCTCCCAGTTTCTCAGAACAAAAGAAGTAAACTAATTTCCTGTTTTCCTTTTAAACTTCTTTTGTAGAATGACAAATGAACCTTGGAATGGAGCCATTGATGGAGCTACCAGCAAAACCCGGCCGTCAGGGGCCAATTCAGAAGTTGATGACTTTTGCAGGGCCCTCGGTGGAAAAAGGCCAATCCACAGTATATTGGTGGCAAACAATGGCATGGCGGCCGTCAAATTCATGCGTAGCATCAGAGATTGGGCTCTTGAGGCATTTGGCAATGAAAAAGCAATACTTTTGGTTGCCATGGCGACACCAGAGGACATGAGGATTAATGCTGAGCATATTAGGATAGCTGATCAGTTTGTTGAGGTGCCTGGTGGCACAAACAACAATAACTATGCGAATGTTCAGAAAATTTTGGAGGTTCGTTTCTTTGAAATAGTTTTCATGCTCCTTTGTCTTATAGCAAGCAAAGAAGTGAGATCAAGTTTTGGGAAATGCTTTGGTTAGTAGCCATGTGAAAAATATAGTTCTTTATCCTTTTTTCATTTAGTTAAGCTGTTATGGTGGTTGCGGTGCAGTTGTTTGAGGACAGTATATGCAGTAGTTATGGCTAATTAGTTTAATCAGGTAAGTTTTATCCAGACTACTTGAACTGCTGTAACTTTAGTGTATAATTATGCTGAGATGTTTAACCTGGTATTTAGGGATCACCATAATTAGGAAGACAATTGATCATGAGTTAAATTAATCAGATTGCAGAGAGAACTCACGTGGATGCTGTCTGGCCAGGATGGGGCCATGCTTCTGAGAACCCTGAACTGCCTGACGCTCTCACAGCCAAAGGGATAATCTTTTTGGGGCCTCCTGCTGCACCAATGTCCGCTCTTGGTGATAAAATTGGCTCTTCTCTAATTGCGCAGGCAGCTGGTGTTCCAACTCTTCCATGGAGTGGGTCCCATGTAAGCAATTTATGTTATTTGTTCTTCAGATTATTGTATATATGGAACAAAAAGCTAGGACAATGATCATTGGGTTTTAAGTCAAACAATTTCTTTTTACTAGAAGATTTTGGAATTTCAATAATTTGAAGCTATTTCTGGGACTTAAATGTCAAAATTTTGGTAGCATGGATTAAATATATGGCTGGTTCTGGATTATGATATGCAGGTTCAAGTTCGGCAAGAAGATTGCTTGGAAACTATACCTGAGGAATTTTATAGGCAAGCGTGCGTTTATACAACTGAAGAGGCTGTGGCCAGCTGTCAAGTCATTGGCTATCCGGCCATGATCAAGGCATCCTGGGGTGGCGGCGGTAAAGGAATAAGAAAGGTTTGTCTTTGTTTATTTTTGCTATTTGGTTGACTGCTTAAGCCTTTGAAGTTGCTTAAATTATATTTAATACATTTAGGTGCACAATGATGATGAAGTGAGAGCACTTTTCAAGCAAGTTCAAGGGGAAGTACCTGGTTCACCCATTTTTATAATGAAATTGGCTTCACAGGTAAGAATAATTGTTGTCAATTTAGTTCTCTCCTTCTGCTTTTTGATGGTTAAAGTTTTAAGGAAAGGAAAAGCTACTTATATTATTCTTAATAAATTGTTGATATATTTACAGAGTCGGCATCTGGAAGTTCAGCTGCTGTGTGATCAATATGGAAATGTTGCTGCTCTGCACAGCAGAGATTGTAGTGTCCAAAGGCGTCATCAGAAGGTACTTCTATAAATCATATCATTTTGAATCAACATTTATCTGACTTGTAAATAGGATGCAGCAGCTAGATTGACATTCTTGTAAGCTTTTTCTAATGAGCCTATTATGTGAGTCTAATTCAACTCAAATCAAGTCAATTGGATTTGTGAAGTCTGATTCCAAGTTTATATGAAGCATTTATGGTAAATAACTTTTACTTTCCGGTAATTAGGTACTTTACTACTGAACATTGTTATCTACTCCTAAAGCTCAGGTCTTAAGTTGTTTGTGATAAAGGTCTGTTTATGATGATACTATGACTGAATCGATCTTATCTTTAACCTTAACAGATCATAGAAGAGGGCCCCATCACAGTGGCCCCGCCTGAGACAGTGAAACAGCTGGAGCAAGCTGCCAGGAGGCTTGCAAAGGCTGTCGGATATGTGGGGGCTGCGACAGTAGAGTATTTATACAGCATGGAGACGGGTGAGTACTACTTCCTCGAACTCAACCCCCGTCTGCAAGTTGAGCATCCTGTAACTGAGTGGATCGCAGAAGTCAACTTGCCAGCAGCTCAGGTTGCTGTCGGGATGGGCATTCCACTGTGGCAAATTCCTGGTGAGTATCTGATTGCTGAATAACTTCTTTGTTTATCTCTTTGTTTCATATAATCATATATCTATTAGAAATAGACAAAGAGGTATAAATAACAGGAGGAATTTTTCATGCAGCTGAGTTTCTAGACACTCTAATACTCAAAATTTCAAATGCATTCTTCAAATAGGAACGTATGTACTCACATGATGATTTATCTTTCCTAAACGTTGTTGTTTGGTACTTTGTAATGTAGAGATAAGGAGGTTTTATGGGAAGGAACATGGTGGGGCTTACAGTGCATGGAAGAAAACAGCACCTCTTGCTACTCAGTTTGATTTTGATCAGGCTCGGTCAGTGACGCCGAAAGGTCATGTTGTAGCTGTTCGGGTTACAAGTGAAGACCCTGATGATGGTTTCAAACCCACCGGCGGTAAAGTGCAGGTACATTTGGGTTTCTGACTTCCCGTTCTTTTAATTTTATTAAGATTTTATTGCCCTTTATCAAGGAATTGGAAACACTTTGTGTCTCCCTACAGAACCTTGAGAAATGAAATAGCAAGCCTCCATAAACATTAGAAACATCTTTTGATAATTAGCTAACTGCCCCATATCCATCATATAAAACACTGAGCATGGATGGTTAGATTGCCAGGACATGTAATATATGACATATCCTATGTTTGGTAATGCATGATATCTCATTTCTGAGGGTTAGACAATTATTCCTAATTCATTTAGCTTTTACTATCTTTTTTCTTACTTTATTGATATTCTTCCTTTCTGATTTGTGTTTTAGGAGCTGAGCTTTAAGAGCAAGCCAAGTACATGGGCCTACTTCTCAGTCAAGGTTTATTGTTTTGAAAATTGAATGGTTATCTTTGGTACATGCAATGTATGAGTGTTATTTTATTAATTCAAATTTCTCTGTGCTTCTTTTTTCCAGTCAGGAGGAGGGATTCACGAGTTCTCTGATTCTCAATTCGGTATGGGCTATAAGTACCAGATTAAATATGAATTTATATGGTTCTACTATAACTAAACAATCTAAACAATCTGTAATTTTTTTAATATGCAGGTCATGTATTTGCTTTTGGTGAATCAAGGAGCTCGGCTATAGCCAATATGATTTTGGGGCTAAAAGAGATACAAATTCGCGGTGAAATTCGCTGCAATGTTGACTACACAATTGATCTCTTGAATGTATGTTATCTTGTGCTATCATACTTTATAGTTCACTGTACCCTTGTGAGGAATGTGTTGTTTTCTGTTTCAGAGTTTTCTTGATATTAGGAAAAAGATGCTGACTTTGAAATTATTTTTTATTCAGGTTTCCGAGTATAGAGAGAACAAAATCCACACTGGCTGGTTGGACAGCAGAATAGCAATGCGTGTGAGAGCCGAGAGGCCACCTTGGTATCTTTCAGTTGTTGGAGGTGCTTTATATGTAAGTTGTACCCTCCTTAATTTAAACTTTATGGCAAACTACTTGATGTAATTCTTATACACTGCTAATATTTTCTTTCATTGTTATCAGAAAGCATGGTCCACCAGTACTGCTATTTTGTCAGAGTATGTCAGTTATCTTGAAAAGGGTCAAATTCCACCCAAGGTATAAAGTTTTATCAGAATTGAGATACCTATTTCATATACATATCTGTTTTAAGTTCTTTTGTTTTCAACTGACGCTAAGAAGTTAACTCCTGCTCAATTTGTTGTTTCAGCACATATCACTTGTCAACTCAGTTGTGTCCTTGAACATCGAAGGGAGCAAATATACGGTATGACATGCATATCTTTCTTCTCTGATCTTACTTTTAAATAACTATATAAAATGAAGTCTTCATTTCTATTACTTTATTTATGTTTTGCACAGATTGATATGGTTAGAGGAGGGCCAGGTAGCTACAGATTAAGAATGAATGGTTCCGAGATAGAAGCCGAAATTCATACATTGAGAGATGGTGGTCTTCTGATGCAGGCATGTATACAGTGATAGAAGCCAAAATTCATACATTTATATGTTGTTTTCAATTTATTTTATTTAGAATGAAACTAGATATCTAAAACTTTGTCCATTATGATGTTACTGTGCAGATGGATGGAAACAGCCATGTTATATATGCTCAGGAAGAGGCAGCTGGTAGCCGCCTCCTTATCAATGGAAGGACTTGCCTATTACAGGTGAAAATAAGAAAGAAATAAAAAAATGGCAAATAGAAGTAAAATAAACAAAAGCAAATAGAAGTAAATAGAAGTAAAATAAACAAAAACAATGAAACTGAATTCTGGTTATGTTTCAGAATGATCATGATCCATCCAAGCTGTTGGCTGAGACACCTTGCAAACTACTCCGGTTCTTGGTCCCAGATGGGTCCCATGTGGAAGCCAACACACCTTACGCTGAGGTTGAGGTGATGAAGATGTGCATGCCTCTTCTCCTCCCTGCTTCTGGTGTTATCCACTTCCTTTTGACTGAAGGCCAGCCCATGCAGGTAATGCCAATTTGATATTTCTCTGGCATTTTTCTAGAGAGCCTTCAAAAGGTTGCATTTATAATAAGCACTGTCATAATATTGCCAAACATTTTGATCGAAGGCTGGTGATTTGATTGCCAATCTGGATCTTGACGACCCCTCAGCTGTCAGAAGGGCCGAGCCGTATACCGATCAATTTCCAAAGCTGGGGCCGCCGACAGCTTTATCTGGAAAAGTTCACCAGAGATTTGCCGCAAGCCTAGATGCAGCACGTATGATACTCGCCGGATATGAACATGACATTGGCAAAGTATAGGCTAAATCTTTTCTTTTGTTTCCTTTGAATAATTTTTGTTTCTTAATTTTATTGCAACTGGTATGTTCTTCTGGTCAATGTTTAGGTGTTGAAAGTTTTGTTGAGTTGTCTTGATGACCCTGAGCTTCCATTCCTCCAATGGGAAGAAATCATGTCTGTTTTGGCTACTCGGCTCCCGAAGGAGCTCAGGAGTGAGGTAATTACCGTTTTCTTATGTTTGGTAATTTGCTCTATCTCCTAATAGTTGATATATTGATTGATGGTTTTATGTTGACAGCTGGACACAAAGTACAAGGAGTATGAATTAAATACCACTTACATAAGGAACCGGGAATTTCCAGCAAAGATGCTAATTGGAATTCTTGAGGTTTGCTCTTGATATATGACTTGCATTTAACGATATATTTGATAGCTCCTTGCATACTTTGTGATTTAATATATGATTGTCTTTTTGCAATAGGCTCATCTGTCCTCAACTCCCGAAAGAGAAAGGGCTACACAGGAAAGGCTGATCGAGCCCCTCTTGAGTCTTGTCAAGTCATATGAGGGGGGAAGGGAGAGCCATGCACATGTCATTGTCCAGTCCCTTTTTGAGGACTACCTCTCTGTTGAGGAGCTCTTCAGTGACCAAATTCAGGTACTTTATTACTCCTTTTTTTCCCTTTTTTTAATAGTAATGCGGTGTGAGTTTATTTATTTATTTTTAATAAATATTTTTAATCTTTTTATGTCCGTATTGTAGTCTGATGTTATAGAACGCCTCCGGCTTCAGCACCAAAAAGATTTAAACATAGTTGTAGACATTGTGCTGTCTCACCAGGTATGCTCTTGCCTTCCCCACTCTTCCTTTTTGCATGTCTATGTATGCATGCACCTAGAATGTTAACTTCTGTATGTGCACACTTTTTATTTTTTATTTTTTATAAGGGTGTGAGGACGAAAAATAAGTTGATTCTACGTCTCATGGAAGCACTGGTTTATCCGAACCCTGCAGCCTACACAGACCAGTTAATCCGCTTTTCAGCTCTTAACCACACTATGTACTCTGAGGTAAACTATTTCTTTCCATAATGTTAAACTTAACATTTGAACCCTACCTTCTTGACTTTTATCGCTCTCACTTAACTCAATTCTGACATTGTTATTTTCCTTTTGCTTGTTGCAGTTGGCACTGAAGGCAAGCCAGCTTCTAGAACACACAAAGCTAAGTGATCTCCGGGCATATATCTCAAGGAGTCTGTCAGTGCTTGAGATGTTTACAGAGGAAGGAGAGAGAATATCAACGCCGAGGCGCAAGATGGCTATTAATGAGCGCATGGAGGACCTCGTCAACGCTCCGCTGGCTGTAGAAGATGCTCTCATCTCCCTCTTTGACCACAGTGATACCACTCTTCAGCGCAGGGTTGTTGAGACCTACATCCGCAGATTGTATCGGGTATGCCCTTCTTCTTGATCTACAGCAAGCACTGAATGTCCCTGTCCAGCCAAATAAATAGGAGGGGGGGGGGGGGGGGGAGTTTCATAGCGGTAACATGCAAGGTTTAGGAATAGATCAAAACTGAGCAGTATTAGAATTGTCATGTTACAGCTACCTGTGTAAAAGTATCGTGCTTTAGGTTGTCTTAGTCATGACTAACTATTTATTTATTTTTGTTTCTTTATCAGCCATTCCTGGTAAAAGAGAGCATCAGAATCCACTGGCTCAGAACTGAGGAACTGAAGAAAACTGAAGATCAAAAATCGATCCCACCGCAAGACCTGATCGCCTTGTGGGAGTTCACAGAGGAGCATATTGAAAAGCTGAATGGGTTGGACAACCCGTCAGTGGAGAAGCATAGCCTGAGGAGGCGCGGTGCCATGGTCATTATCAAATCCCTCCAAGCTCTTCCAACCGCCATATCTGCGGTTCTTAAAGAAGCAGTGACCTCGAGCAAGAACTCTGGTCCTCAAGGTTACCAGGGTAACATGTTGCATGTGGCTGTTGTGGGGATTAATAACCCAATGAGCTCACTCCAAGATAGGTTCGACACTATACACCTCTTTCCCTCTTATTCTATGTTTTCTCCTTTCCTTTTGCAAATTGTGCACTTATTTGTGTGCACAAGTGTAAACATGGATTACTTTTTTTATATCTTTCTAGCTTATCAGTTTAATCATTAATTCTAGTGAACTCCATAAATGAAGAAATAAACTTAAGAGCAAGAAAAATGAAATAATCTTAGACCTATCTGGTTTTAACCTGCTGAAAATGGTAAGCATGACTAGTTCAAATTTAAACCTTAGATGTTATTCCTTGCTGCCAGCATATATCCTTTTCTTGGTACTAATGTATATGCTTTATGTATACTGTGATTATGTCCCCTTTTGATACTATATTGTGTTATTTTACATGAACTGTGCAGTGGAGATGAGGATCAAGCTCAGGAAAGAATTAACAAGCTAGCGAAGATCTTGAAGGAGAGCTCAATAAGAAATGTTCTCTCTGATGCGGGAATTGGGGCTATTAGTTGCATCATGCAGAGAGACGAGGGGCGGCCTCCAATGCGCCACTCCTTCCTTTGGAAGGCTGAGAAAGTTTACTATGAGGAAGAACCTCTTCTTCGCCACTTGGAGCCCCCGCTCTCAACATTCCTTGAGTTGGTATGCTTGTTTTTCTTCCTATTGGATAAATCTTTGCCAGAAGTACATTATGCAGCTTTCTGATACAGTGAAATGGTGGAAAACACCTGGTCGTTAAAGCTTATCTCTTATGCTAATTCAACCGACTGTAAATTTAAGCAATGGGTATAGTATTGGTGCTAGGAAATTATAGATAAAATCACCAGAATGCCTCCTCATTGTACATGATTTTGGAAAAACTTACAAATTTTTAACTAAAAGCATTAAAATTTTATTTTGAATATGTTGGTTATTCTTAATTTAGGACAAGTTGAAGGGATATGAAAAGATAAAGTACACCCCATCACGCGATAGGCAGTGGCACTTGTACACGGTGTCTGATGGCAAACAGCCAATTCAACGCATGTTCCTTCGGACACTTGTCAGGCAGCCCATGGGCACAAACGTCCTTTCCTCAATGCCGTTGATTGATGCTGAGTTAAGTCGTGCACAGGCTGAGCTATCCTTAACTTCAAGTGGTATTTTTAGATCCCTGATAGGTGCATTGGAAGAGCTCGAGTTGTATGCACACAATGCTAATGTGAGATCAGATCATGCGCATATGTACCTCTGTATACTAAGGGAACAGCAGCTTTTTAATCTTGTTCCTCCTTCAAGGTGAGTTAATATATCAAAATTTCAGAGCAATGCAGATTCAATATAGTACCTTTTACCAGTATTGGGATATAATTATTTTAGATGTGATTTTGACCATCTTTGATAATGTTTGCTTTTTAGGAGCATGGACATACCTGTCAGCCCTGATGAGAACACAGTATGCACTATTCTTAAGGAAATGGTACTGATGGTTCACGAATTGGTTGGTGTACGCATGCACCGTCTCTCTGTTTGTGAATGGGAAGTCAAGCTCTGGTTGGGGGGTGATGGAGTTGCTAGTGGTGCATGGCGTGTAGTAGTCACAAATGTAACGGGTCACACATGCACAGTGCATGTAAGTTCACTACCAATGAAGTTCACACATACTAGTATCAGAGGATGGCACACACGAGCTACTGTTTTGCTAATACTATTTTTTTAATATAATTTTTACTTCCAACCAGATTTATCGGGAGGTGGAGGATGGGAAATCACATGAGCTAGTGTACAATTCAGCCAGACCAGTACATGGCCCACTTCATGGCTTGCCTCTGACAGCTCAATACCCACCATTAAGTCGCATTGATCTTAAGCGCCTGTCTGCCAGGAAAAGCACCACAACTTACTGCTATGACTTCCCATTGGTAATATTCCTAACCTTAACAGAAAAACTGGAAAAAGAAACGCAAAATAAATTCACATTTTTATACAAATCAACATTTGTGTTCTCAGGCATTCGAAACGGCACTCCAACAACTGTGGAACAATGAGCCTGTCAAAGCTGATAAGGAATATTTAAAGGCCAGAGAACTCATCTTCTCTGATGATAATGCAACTTGGGGTACTCCATTGGTGCCCACAAAACGTGCTCCAGGCCTAAACAATGTAGGCATGGTTGCGTGGCGCATGGAGATGATCACTCCTGAGTTCCCTGAAGGGAGAGAAATTATAGTAGTGGTGAATGACATGACCTTCATTTCGGGGTCATTCGGCCCCAAGGAAGACATGTTTTTCGATTCGGTCACCAAGCTTGCCATCAGGGAGAAACTTCCTCTTATATATCTCGCAGCCAACTCTGGTGCCAGGATCGGTGTAGCGAAGGAAGTCCAGTCCTGCTTCCGCATTGGATGGGCAGACGAAACAAATCCGGATCGTGGGTTCCAATATATTTACATCACCGAAGAAGATCATGCCCGTATTGGTTCATCAGTAATTGCTCATGAGCTCAAGCTGGAAAGTGGGGAGACAAGGTGGGTATTGGATGCCATTGTTGGGAAAGAGGATGGATTGGGTGTTGAGAATTTAATGGGAAGTGGTGCGATAGCAAGCTCGTATTCTAGGGCTTACAAGGAAACCTTTACGCTAACTTTTGTGACTGGCCGTACTGTTGGTATTGGCGCATACCTGGCCCGTCTTGGTATGCGGTGCATCCAACGGCTTGACCAGCCCATCATCTTGACTGGATTCTCAGCTTTGAACAAGCTTCTTGGCCGTGAGGTGTATAGCTCGCAGATGCAGCTTGGTGGTCCTAAAATCATGGGCACGAATGGTGTCACGCACTTAACTGTTGCAGATGATCTTGAGGGTGTTTCTGCAATAATAAATTGGCTGAGCTATGTGCCCCCCTATGGTGGTGGTCCCCTACCTATTTCTAGGACACTGGACCCTCCTGAAAGGTCTGTGGCCTACCTCCCAGAGACCTCTTGCGATCCCCGTGCAGCCATTGCTGGGATCAATGATGTGCAAGGAAATTGGCTTGGGGGCATTTTTGACAAAGGTAGCTTTGTAGAGACACTTGAAGGCTGGGCAAAGACTGTCGTGACAGGTCGGGCAAAACTGGGTGGCATACCGGTCGGCATCATTGCTGTTGAGACACAAACAGTGATGCAAGTGATACCAGCCGACCCTGGCCAGCTGGACTCAAGTGAGCGTGTGGTACCACAGGCTGGGCAAGTGTGGTTCCCTGACTCTGCCACCAAAACCGCACAGGCATTGATGGATTTCAACCGGGAAGAGTTGCCACTATTTATCATGGCCAACTGGCGTGGATTTTCAGGTGGACAACGGGATCTCTTTGAAGGAATCCTCCAGGCAGGATCCACCATTGTCGAGAACCTGCGCACGTATAAGCAGCCAGCTTTTGTGTACATTCCAAAGGCTGGAGAGTTGCGTGGAGGCGCATGGGTGGTGGTGGATAGCAAAATCAACCCCGACAACATTGAGATGTATGCTGAGAGGAACGCCAAGGGCAACGTGCTTGAGCCTGAAGGTTTGATTGAGATCAAGTTTAGGCAGAGGGAGCTAATTGATTGCATGGGCCGCCTTGACCCACATATAAAATCCCTCAAAGCCAAGCTCCAGGAGCCTGGTACCGACGCGGATGCAACCAATAAGAGAATTGCTGAGCGTGTGAAGCAACTTACACCACTCTACACACAGATCGCGACCAAATTTGCAGAGCTGCACGACAGCTCTCTAAGGATGGAGGCAAAGGGAGTGATTAAGAAGGTGGTGGATTGGGATGCGTCAAGGGCTTTCTTTTACAAGAGACTAAAGAGGCGGGTATCAGAGAGCTCAATTGTGAAAAGGGTGGTTGAGGCAGCTGGAGAGGAAGTGAGCCATAAAGAGGCTGTCGAGCTGGTGAAGAGCTGGTCTGGCAGTGAGAGATGGGATGATGATGAAGCTTTCTTTGCATGGAAGAATGACCCCAAAAATTACGAGGCACGTCTTAAGGAGTTGGAGTATCAGAAAGTGTACAAGCTGTTGAAGAATTCGAGTTTGGAAGCGCTGTCTAAGGCTCTTTCAATGCATCTTAAGGAGGTATGTCTCTCTTGGAAGTCAAATTTTTTCTCTAGTTGAAATGTCATGAGCATCAAATTGAACTTTCTCTAATTCTTGTTGGATCTCAAGACTCTTTTATTTTTGGGAGTAAAGATGGGAGTCAAAGCTCCTAACTTAAATATCTACTAGGGTTCTTTCAATCAATTTAACTTACAACCTCCTATTGAGAAGATATTATATTTGTCACTAGATTAACGACTAATTCTCAAGATTTATTTTGTTTTGTTTTTCATTGAAGATTGATCCTGCTAGTAGAGCACAGTTCCTGGAAAACCAAGCAACATCCTTCACTGGTTGAATAATTCACTCTTTGATTATTGGTTCATTGGTTTCGTCACGAGTTTTTGATGATAGCAACCGAATAAGTTCGTGGCTGAGAAATGCTTTCAAGGAAATAAGATGTTTTGTTCGTCAATTTTATTTTATTTTGTTGGTAATTATCGAGTATTTATCCCGAAGCGAACATGATTTTCAGGTTGTAAAGCCTGTGTATTGACCATAGTCGTGTAGTTATTTAATAACAACTTATTTTATCAGTACTCCAAACTCTGGGTTACCATATAAATGTAGAGGAGATCGTTTCTTTGATAATAAATAGTGTAGCCGACTCCAAATTATTCTATGATTTTTCTTTTTTATTTATCAAGTATATTATTCTCTGAAGCAATCATGCGAGGCGGCGCTATTTTGGAATTAAGGAGGGATTTTTTGACAAACTACTCTTGTAGATGAGTAGGTATTATGACCTCTATTTAATTTCCATATTTTTACAACAGTTTCCAATGTTCATAATACGAAAATTCTATATTTTCATTTCTACAAAATTTGAATGATTAAGATTTTGCACTATAAACATGGACTTTACAAATTTTATACTTTTGCAGAGTCAAATGTGAAATTGATGGTAGTTGTGGGAGTGATAGATCGCTTTTTGATCTGTCTTAATCTTTACACAAAATGGACTACAAAATCGTTAAATATTCTCTGTTGCAGTGTTGCCTCACTAGTGAAGACAATAAATTCAGTTTGCAAAAAAATAAAGACAATAAAAAATCAACAGTTTAACTTTGTGGTTCTGCATTTTAAAAATTTAAAATATATAATGAAAAGTTAACTCGGGGTCTAGAAAGTTGTGGTGCAAAGCATCAAATATAAGTTCAGACTTCAGCCTTAACTTCAAAATCTATCATATTGATTTCAAATGATAAACTCAAAACTATTCTAATCAACTTCACGAATAATGTGTTTACATACAAAATTTATAAAATTTCAAATTAATTTAATATAAAATTTGAAAAATGAATTTTACTATATTAATTTAAAAAAATTGTAAATTTACATTTTAACGGTTTGAGTTTGTCATTTAAAATCAATCCAATAAGTTTTTTAAAAAATCCAATAAATTTTGAAATTAAGCTCACTAAGACACCAATAGATCCAAAAACTCAAATATAAATTATGCCATTTAGAAAGCCCAAAAACATAATGAATAAACATATAGAAAAGAAAAAGAAAAAAACATTTTGTCCAGAGGACACTCCCCACAAACCAACGTATCCGCAAACTCTCCTCTCCTTTTTACAATTTGTTGGTAAACCCGATCACAATCCAACAAATAAAGAAAGAAAATCAAATCAAATCAAATCTTTCTACAAGTTCCATCTGTGGCGAAATACGTAGCAAGTTACTGAACGATGGCGCTACACACTAATGTAAGGCCATTAAAGCAGCAACTGGCTACATACAGCACCTCAGATAAAATGCACAAAAAAAAACTTGTTCCTTTTAGTGGCACACCAGCAGTATAACGCTTTGAAATTAAATATACAAATTTATTTTAACCTATAAATTTAGCACATCATTTTATAATTGTGTCATCTGTGTTTTTCATGCACCCTCTATTGCCCTTGGAGCACATTGTGCAACTGCGTCTCCTGCTGTGAGGAAGATGTGTTCATGGCCGATGAGCTCCGTGAATTTGGCAGCTTTGAGCTTTTGGATGACCACTGGGCCAGGATTGGCGATCTCAAGCTAAGGTAATAACAAATGAAATTAATTATATACAAATTTTGTGTGCTAGCGAAGGTTAGCTTTATCTGCCCATTTTTCATCTTGAAAAGTAAGGCCTAGTATTTCAAATTAATTAGTCTGTCCGGTTTGAAACTAGAGGACTGGATTCAACCATATACAGTTTAATATAGATGTGTTATGAATTTAATTTGTTAATATTAGATCAATGGGATTGAATTGTAAATTTGTACTACTAACCTGAATTTCACGCTTCGTGAGGATTTTGTGCAATTCCTCTAAGTTTTGGACGCCAGTAGTGTCAATGTCAATCACGGCTGTAGAAAAAGTACATGATGAGTGCATTAATTCATAATTAAATGTTTACATAGGAAACAAATTAACAACAATTATATAGATAACTAATAAAGTATAAACTGCTTACGCGACATCTCAATTATCACGCGCTCGATATCCGGTAGGCCTTGCTTTTCGTTCAGATCTCTTTCATCTCTCAACCATCTTAATATTCTGAAAAAGAGAGGTTCTCAGAGACATAGGTTGCTTTCTCATTTTATTTTCTACTATAGGTAAAACTTTGCATCAACATTAATCTTAATTTAATTGTAGTGTTTTGGAGAATGATTATAGTAAAATACGGAACTAATGAAAGAGGTCTGAGGATGCCTCAATAAAGTTCTAGAAAGCACCGGAACACCCCAAAATGAGTAAAAAAAAAGGTACTTTGGTTTGCTAAATCAATATTGACAAACAGACAAAAAGAAGACACACACACACACACACTACTGAGAAATGCATGCCTTCTGCAGGGAAACTGACTCCCTCAACAAATTAGCATACAATCATATAATATAAGCAACATATATACCTCTCTTTGATATAGTTGGCATTGGAGAAATATATAGCTGAATCAACTCTTACGATTAGGATTCCTGGCACTTTGCTTGCATTGCTATATTGTTCGACATTTCTATAAATATTTGTTCCTTGAAGGTTGCCAAGAAGAGCAACTCTTGGCCTGGTTACTTGAAGAAGTATCTTAGCTATTGATAATACAACCTATTTCATAAAACAAAAAAAAGATGCATGTATATGTAAGATTCCTTTTGTCTACCTACTGTATGCAAATTAGTCTATTTTGAAGGAATAATTGAAAATCTAATCAATTCCAGATGCATTGTTGGAACCTCAACATGATGTTCAAACAAATACAGTTTTTCGCTAATTTTTTTTTGTTTTTTTTCCTTTGGTGGAATATTTTGGTGCTTTTTCTTAGGAACTTTACTGTTTGACTAGAAAAAACAGTTCACACTCTTTCTTGGACTGATTATCTTAAAAAAAAAAGAATAAGATGGATAGCTAATTAATCACATTAAGAAATGAAACTAAGAAACTATTAATCATTCAATATCTTATTTCTTGTATGATCATAGTAAAATACGAACCGCAACTAGAAGGCCGATTTCAACTGATTTAAAAATAACACCAAGAAATGCCCCCAGTAATGTGATAAAGTCCAGCTTGTCTACTTTCCAAATATGATATGCAGCTTTGAAGTCAATTAATCCAATGACGGCACTGATAATAATGGCTGCAATAACAGCATTTGGGGTGTATTTGAAAAGAGGTGTGATTACGTAAAGGGTTAGCAAAACCACCATAGACATAACTATGTTAGACACGGCTGTGTTGCATCCTGCCATATAATTCACCGCTGACCTTGAAAAAGATCCTGAAAAAATAAATAATGTACTTAACATTCATGGCTGATTAATTGTTGATGTTGTACAGTACGTAGAGGTGTTGTACAGTTTTTCTATTAACCAAAATTGATGGTGAGCATTTACTCACCAACCATAAAATTAAAAAGAAAAGAAAAAAAACATTCATGGTTTATTTTCTTGCCAGATATGGATATGCAAATTTTTGAGGTATGCAAAAGGAACAAAAAAAGGGAAAACAAACTATGCATGTCAGCAATAAGACTTGTACAAAACTTTACTAATAGTACCGTATTAGTTCCAAATTGAGTTTTACTAACCAATATGGACAAAACAAGCACTTAAATTACCTCCCACTATCCTTCTTTGAGTTGACCATGTAATTACTAAAGTTATATTAAGGCACTGATATAAGTTTAATGATCTAAAAGGGGCTATTCACAAACTTTTCGTTCATAATGATACCTGTTGCTACGATGCAAGAAGTCAAAGAACCAGCGATATTCATTACACCTAACGCCAACATTTCTTTGTTTCCATCGATTGGGTAATCTTTTAAAGTTGCGAATGTTCTCCCAATAGCTACTGCTTCCTGATGCATTACACAATATTCATGAGTCCAGCATGATAGTCTTAAAAATCTATAAAAAAATTACTTTTTGAACTTCTTAAAGGTTTTACCGTCAAGCCGACCATCCCAGCGGTGATGCCAATTTTGGCTCCTTTTGCCAGGTATGGCCCCGACCAGTAGATCTGGTGCACGGATGATGGGTTTATTCCTTTATCTATGTGCCTCACCTATATTTTTAATATGTGTAACTAACCCAGAAAGTGATATAGTTAAAAAGAAAATATTTATCCTACCTTGGAGTATTTTCTTTTACATTTCATTGCTTACACTTATCCAACATATGGAGTTTTGTAGATGCAAATATAAGAGTTTGACAATTGAGTTTAAGCCAATGTGAAAACTAGAGAATGGTCTAAAATTTGAGATATAATAATCACCACGAACACTTTTGTTAAATTTATTATTGAATTATTTTCTTCTGTACGTGTCCTTTGCCTATATCGGTGAAGCATGGAGAGCAAATGAAAATGGTATAAAAAAACATACTATGTTAACTCCTTTTTTATCAGCACGAGTTATGTAAACACAAAATGTAGATACGATAACTGCGATCATCGGAGCGATAGCTGCCACCCAAAATAGCTTCTTGTTCCTGCTAGCCTACATATGCAGTAAGTTGGAGGTGAGTTTCAAAACCTCTAAAATTAGATTTTAAAATGGTGTTAAAAAGCCAGAGTTCTTACAATTAATTTTGTAGTTAGAAGGAATGCCAGGAATGCGAACCCTATAACCACAGTCTGCCAGTTCCACTGAAAAGAATAATACCCGAAATATTTTGTTAGCAAGCTGTACTTTTTTAAATATTACATAAATCTAAATTATTTTATGATCTTTTCCCTTTCTTATGTTTGTTATTTGCTCATTTGAAACTAATAAATCACCATGATAAGTAGATTCTTACCCCATGGAGAACGTTACTCCAGACAGAGTCCATGACATTAACAATATCAGTGTTTGTGGTGAATTTTGTGACTCCCAGAAGGCCTTTCAGCTGTTGGAGGGCTATTGTGATGGCTGCACCTGCCATGAATCCTACCACTGCCGCGTGTGATAAAAATTCGATGATAAAACCCAGCCTGATAGAGCAAAAAAAACCACATCTTAAGAGACTTTTAAAGTGGGGAAGTTTTATGGTCATTTTAAAAATAACCCGTGTAGAAAAACTTATATATAACCAATTTAAGTAAATTAGTAGTCTGAAGTAGTAGTCCTTATTATATATAACCAATTTAGAAAAACTTAAAACATAGCAAGTTATCCTTATAATTTTATATAAAATGATAAAATAGTAGTCTGAAGTAGTGTGTACCTCAGGACACCAAGTCCGGCTTCAGTTATTCCCGCAAAGAATGTGGCAGTAAAAGCAAGACGGAGGTACTCATGTGGATGCTTCTTTGGATCAATTTCATTTTTTAGCAAATCGCCAAGCAGGAGTGACACAACTGCCACTGGTCCAATTGCTATATCTCTTGAGCTCCCCATTGCCGCATATATAAGAGGCGGGACAAAACTTGTGTCTACACATAACCAACATTTGTTAATATAACTATTTCTTTTACCAAATAACACTTGTTTTGAATTTATATGCAAATTACTACTAGTATATGGTAGATAGTATTCAAGCAGTCTGCTGGCTCCTATCCTTCTGGCCCAACCCACAGCCCAAAATATTAAATCTGTGTGCTTGGTAGTTCATCCTTAATTTTAATTTGTAGGGAATGATAAACTATTGTAATGTTTCGTTCCCTTAATTTTGTTTTGATTATATAGAAAAGGCTCATAAGTTTTACTTCTATATATGTCCACATTTTGTGGTTGTGGAGCTTCAAAACCATGAATTTGTCCTATTGCATATAATTAAGTGATCCTAGTATCTCAATATTTGAGTTAACCATTTGCACATGTTGCATATATAACAAAGTAAATACTGCACTTACAAAGCCCATATTGAGGTGGGACGTTGGCAAGCTTTGCATACCCAATATCCTAGTAATAAGAAAGAAAAATAATTTTAGTAATCTTGCAATAAATATTTACAATCATAATAGCTCCATTGCAATTTGACAATTGTGACATGAAATTTGGAAATACAAGCGCTGCACAACATATTTAAAGCTAGAGCAATTTAATGAATAAAGAAATGTAAGCACAGCTTATACTTATTTTTTAACATTAAACAACACACTTGATTGTTTTTTTAACATTAAACAACACACTTGATTGTATATCTTTTTGAATGATGTATACAGTTATCTTTGGTGACTCAACCTTGATATATTCTGGAAACACTAATTTGTCATAGGTAATGTCCTGTTTACTGGATCAATATATCATTTTCATAGGTACTCTGGAAGCATTAATTATCAAAAGGCACAACTATCCATTAGCTAAACCTCAATTAGTCAAAGAACATTAAATAAAATCAAAACATGATATGCAGTGGTGCAACCAAGCTATTCTCGGTACCTGAGGAATGCACAAGCTTGCAATTGTTAATCCCGCAATTAAATCTCCTCTAAACTTTTTCAAGTTGTAATCCCTTGCCCAACCAACAATTGGGAAAAAAGACTGAATTCCGAGCAAGAGCTTCTTTCTTTTTGGTTGATCCTTGAACTCATACAGTGGGTCATCATGGAAAAATAGCTCTTTAGTTGTAGCTGAAAAATCACGAAGAAGATTCTTTCTCCGAGGAACTTCGACCGTATGGCCGTGGCTGCCGTTATTGTTTCCTACGTGGCGGGGTGGTGAAGAAATGTCACTGCTGTCATTTTCAGCCGAAACTGAGTTGCCCCTCATTAGGCCTCTGATAAAGTGACACAAGATGCCTCTGAACATTTTTAATGAAAACAAGACAAAAATATTCAGGTTAGCCAACTAATCTCATTTGAAAAAAGTTGTAGATAAAAGTCCACCTTAATCCAATAACATGATGTTTTTGTGAAGGTGCTCTATTGGGTTAAAAAAAAAAAATATTACTATACTGTAATATGTAAGAAGCCTCTTGAATGTATCTGAGAATGAATTAAACTGAAAAAAAAGGAAAAATACACAAATTTTGCTTTTCTAACAAAATGGAAAGAAAAGAGAAGAAATTGGCCTCACTTTTACAAGAGAACTATTCTTCAAGGCAATCTTGGTCTGTGGATAAGTATAAGATGTCCATAGTCTTATATACATGAAGTACAACTATATAAAAAATTCAGGTCAACTCATATCTGCCAACTAAAATTGTGTTGGCAGGTATGAATCTAGATTCAATTTTTGCTATATTCATATATATGAAATAAATATTAAATGCGATATTTTAATTAATGCCAATTCATCCCTTTGTACAATAAGGGAGCAACGTCATATGAATTTTAGCTTTTAATTTAATAGAAATAATTTGCTAAAAAGTTATTTTTTATTGATTAACCTCTTGGATTTATATAGGCCCTTGAAATAAGTCCCTAGTCTATTCCCTAATACCTATTTATCAATAGGCCCTTGAATCAACTACAAATCTCAACAAATTCTTAAATACTTGTTTTGGTCAACTTACGATCTTTGCTGTTACGGCGAAAGAATTCATTAAAAACAGGGTTTCAACAATTGTATTTTTTATATGAGGAGGGTTCAAATGCCCCCATTTTTCATGCCTCCACCATGCCTTCATTTTTAAAAACTTTAATAACTCAAAATTTAAAACTTAAAAGTCAAAATAAAACCGTTGGATATGATCTACATCATTTTATCTATGTTCTCATAAAAAATTATCACATTTTGATTTTGTTTTTATGTGAATCAATAAGTTGAAAAATCAACGTCTAGAAATTATTCACATTAGTACGTTTTTTACAAGCTCTTGATGACAACCAAAACAAAATTGAAATGTCATAATTTTTTACACGTACATAGATAAAATGATTTAGATCATATCCAACGGTTTTATTTTGATTTTTAAGTTTTAAATTTTGAGTTATTAAAGTTTTAAAAATGGAGGCATGGTGGAGGCATGAAAAATGGAGGCATTTGAACCCTCCTCTTTTTATATTGGAGATATAATTTGTAATTAGTAAAATGCCAGAAATGCTCAATCTGTAGACTTGAATCATCCCAACTATTGTGACTTTGTTCATTGAATTGTTTGAGTAGAGACATTTTCTTGGGTAAGATATAATATGTACAGATAGGTCTCCTTTTGCCGTCTTTTTTCATAAATGCCCTGTTCTTTTTCCTTTCCTCTTTGAAAATTGAAATTCCCAAATGCAGAGGGAACCTATTATAGTTAACTTGATGCAAATGGGGAAGCAAAAAGTCTAATTTCACTGATACCTCCTTAATTATTGTAGTTTTCTTGCTGTTGTTTTGACCTTTTTTAGAGCAGCATATAAGATCTTGGAAAGAGTTAATATACTAACAGAAACTAGTGCATGCTGCAACCAGATCATAGCTTATAATGCTGACTAACTTGAGAAAAGGCGATAAAAGTGACTTTTGAATTCTGGTTGATACCAGTTCAGTTTTACCTGGTACAAACAGGTATGAGGAATTGGTACAACCAAAACTGCCATGGTTAGTGTAAAAAATGAACTTTATGCATATTATTGACAAAAATGTATTTTGGTACTGTATGAAAACAGGATTGACCTTCAAGAAATGCTGATATTGGCTGTATATTATTCCATTTTGAAAGACAACTGAATTAAATTACAATCTATCAGAAAACTAATGCACCTTATACACAAAAACAATGTATATACTTGTGCATTACATTAACGAAAAATCAAACAAGAGATTTTCTTATACTTCTTTGATTTTTTTGAAATATTTTAAGAGCATAGAGTTATCCGACGAGGTTCCTTTTATGGAGCAAATACATAGAAGGACATTCATATATAAATACTTCATCAGAAGCACTGGCCAGTTATTACATCCTTCAAAAGAAGAAAAAAGAAGAAGAGAAGAAACGAACTCGTCAGCTTAAATAAAAAATTAGGAATTAAATATTTGAAAATACAACTCAAAGAAACTCAATTCGTGAATTTTGAAAGTCAATTAGATATAAGCTGGTGCCTAATTAATGATACGAGCCAGATAAATTATTTTTTAGACCTTGTGTTCAGTGGGTTTAAGAAAAATCAATGAACCAATGACTAAGTCCAAGATATGCAGAAATCAAAGAGCAAATGCAACTGTCATTTGCAGAATTAAAACAAAAGTAATTAACCAAAGGGAGAGGTCGATGATAAAGAGAAGTGTTACCTTTTAAAGGGATCATAAAGTGCCAAAAAGAGCGAGTTTGGTGCAAGCGATCATGGCTTCCAAAGCTCTGCCACCGGGATTGAGATTCTCACCCCTGCCACCGACCAGCGCAACTTTTCTATTATACCCTCGTGGAAACAGAAATAAAACTAGCATCTTTTTTATATTTGTGACTGGACCGCAGCAAATCTGGGGCTGGTGTCTGAAGTCAAACCGATATTTCTAAAAAAAATATGGAAAGAATTACAAATTTTGAAATTCTGGCTCGAATTATTTTTTTTCATGACACAAACGAAAGAAAAAAAAAAATTAAAATTCCACTTAAACTAGATTTTTAAAGCCCTACATTTTTAAGTCCAACACTTGAAGTTCCTACTTTCAGAAGAGTAAAATTGTTAAATTCCTACATATATGACCTTTTATACAAACTTTAAAAGACTATAATTTAAAATTTCTATTCTTGAAAAGTCAGATTTTCAACTATGTATCCTTTAAGAACCAGACTTTCATATATAGTTCTATTTCTTAATTTTGTTTCTCTTCTAGTTAAATGTGTATAGGTTGGAATTTCTTATTCCTGTCTTACCATCTCAAAGTTCATTAAATATTAAAAAAAAAAAAAATTTAAAATTTTACATTTTTAGATAAAAGAATTGACTAAAAACAATGTCAAATGTGATGAGTGCAGTCTAGCCTAATATGCAACATTAACACTGATTGTTTATAAAACTTGATTTACAAATATATTTTATTAGAGAAAATATTGAAAGTTCATATCGACTATTTAATTTTAAAACTGAAGATATTGATCCATAGTATGGACAATATGTGCTATGCATATTACTGTAGCTTCACTCAGTGTTTTTTTGCTATATTGAGATCTAACCTTTTTTTTTAAATCATGGGTACCCAGTCAAGCCATCCAATACATTTCAAACTCCTG
The DNA here is from genome assembly GCA_025461045.1 of Carex parvula. NCBI lineage: Eukaryota > Viridiplantae > Streptophyta > Magnoliopsida > Poales > Cyperaceae > Carex > Carex parvula. The sequence goes on from JAJGRW010000781.1 coordinate 52,195, forward strand.
TGTATATTATAGAAGATTTTCCTACTTTGTAGATTTCAAACCATTGATCTTCCTTTTTTTATTAATAGAAAAATAAAATAAAAAATATCGATAACAAAGAATGTTTTTGGAGAAATTCGAAATCTAAGAACACAGTGATTGTTTATAACCTCCAGTGAACGTTATTAACCATAATGTTCAGATTATCTAAGATAATTAAATCCTTAATTAACTAAACAACGAAAAAAAAGACTGGACGTTACTGTATATCACGTCCAACAATAATGAAAAAAAAAGTCATAGATAAAGTCCCGTTTTGAATTTCATTGAAAGATGCAAAGTGAAGTTAGGCAAAATTAAACAGATGGATCAATATTTGATGCTAAGTAAAGCTACTTATTTCGAAGGATCACAAGTAGAATGAATTAGATTAGCACAAGCTTCATAGGTGCACGCTCCCCGAACAATGTTGAATTAGATTAGCACAAGCTTCATAGACATTATGGTTAATAACGTCCGTTGGACGTTATAAACAATTACGGTTTTCTTAGATTTTGAATTTTCTCAGAAATATTCTCTGTTATCGATATTTTTTATTTTATTTTTCTATTAATAAAAAACAACAACATGATCTCCCACATATGCCTTTGCCACTAGATTAAAGACAATTTTTTTTTGAGATCTAACTGTTGTTCCCTCAAGCAGAGTGCATAGAAATTTTTCCGAAGTATATTGGGAAGAAATCGTCCGAAATTTTTAATAATAGAAAATAAAATAAATTAATATCAATATTAAAGAACGATTTGGTGGGAATTCGAAATATAGCAAAAACGTTATGGTCCGTAACGTTCATGGGACGTTATGAACCATAACGGCCAGATTAGCAAATGATTACCCACTGATTAGCATAAACACACGGGCCGTTATGATCTAGAACGGCCAGGGTTGTGAAGGAAAAAAAATAAATAAATGCTGGCCGTTCGAAACCATGACGGCCAGGGAGAGCAGAAAAAAAAAACCTCGAGTTCCGAACTGCATTTATTTTAGAGCTAGGTACACACCAAACGATTATCCTTCTGAAATGGTAATTAAATAGTATGTTTTCAAGATAACAGTTTTTTTTCCAAGCTGGAATAAACTTTTATTATCCTCAATATGCAATCCCCGATACAAGTACTGACTGAATATGCAATCCCAGTACGTCTCTTGACATATGGCGGATGACTAACTAACAATTGGTTCCGAGTTTTTTTTTTTTTTTTTTTGTCCTGCTCTCCCTGGCCGTTATGATTCCGAACGGTCAGAATTTATTTATTTTTTTCGTTCGCCTCCCTAACCATTTTGGACCATAACGGCCCGTGATTTTCCTTTTCGGCGGCTAAGCTGCGTTGTTAATCTGGCCGTTATGGTCCATAACGTCCCGTGGACGTTACGGACCATAATGTCTTTGTTACATTTCGAAATTTTGCCAAATCGTTCTTCAATGTCGATATTAATTTATTGTATTTTCTATTAATAAAAATTTCGGAGAAATCATCCCAAGTCTATTTTATTTTGTGGAATAAACAAATCTATAAAATTATACATGATATTTAAATATAGTATGTACTTCTGATACGATATCCAATAATCTACAACAAGTAATATCCACAGCTTCATGCTATGATCAATTAGCAATTGAGATACTCATCTTATCTTCTTTTTTTTTAAATCTTGACAGCGGCTAGCTGTCATGTCAAGTATGACATACTTATCTTATCACTGTTTCATTTCTATAATCCGATGATATATCAATATCTTCTCTGTTATTCCCATCGCTATAATCTTCAGATTTCCACTTAGTAGTATTTTATGATTTAATTTAATGGCTTGACTATTCATCTTATTAGATCAAACCGGAAGATTTAATAGCGAAGAGGTCTAGAACAAGTTCCGACTAAATCAAATAATATACATGTTTTAATTATGGTTCAGTCTAATTATTATTCAGTTTACTGATTTAATGCCTATGGGTCTACTTTTTGGAATGCAAAAAAATCTGTTCTTGAATATGAATTTCTTTTTATACCACAAATAAAAAAAAAAGCGGACCAAAATGACATTTCGGTTCTTATGGTTTTTATAAAAACAAAAGTAATCATGTTGGTTTCCTAAAATTATTATTTTTAATTATGGTTTATAAAAAAAATTCCTTGAATATTGTCGCATAAAAAGAAAACTACAGACCACACGTACTCCGGGTTCTCTGATAAAGTCTATTATATTTTTAGGATATTTTTCCCAGGTCTTTGTAGATTGTTGTGTTGCCTTCTCATTATTACTATTTACTATGGAGAACGGAGTAGGTCCGATGCCCATCGGACCTACTTTTAGGTTCAACGAGCATGATGACCGTCCGATCTAATTTAAAGATTTGTGCGCACAAAAATTGAAACAGACATGCACGAAGTTTAAAAGTATTCCGCACGAATCTTAAAACAAATTGACAATAATTAAACCCATCGAATGAGAGACTCTCAAGTGTTTACGAAGATGCATCAAGTTGGGACTTGGGTACAGTTAATGCTTTATTAAAACTTTCATTCATTTGTTTTAAGAGGAGGGTTCAAATGCCTCCATTTTTCATGCCTCCACCATGCCTTCATATTTTAAAACTTTAATAACTCAAAATTTATAACTTAAAAGTCAAAATAAAACCGTTGGATATGATCTACATCATTTTATCTATACACGTGTAAAAAATTATGATATTTAAATTTTATTTTGGTTGTCATCAAGAGCTTGTAAAAAACATACTAATGTGGATAATTTCTAGACGTTGATTTTTCAACTTATTGATTCACATAAAAACAAAATTGAAATGTGATAATTTTTTATGAGCACATAGATAAAATGATGTAGATCATATCCAACGGTTTTATTTTGACTTTTAAGTTATAAATTTTGAGTTATTAAAGTTTTAAAATATGAAAACATGGTGGAGGCATGAAAAATGGAGGCATTTGAACCCTCCTCTTGTTTTAATTAACTTTGTATCGTTCTTTATTCAACTCCTCAATCAATGCAGATGCATGCCATGATGCATGACATTGTCGTGTGTTCCGTCGAACATGGTATGTTGTCTTAATAAAAATTAATTAATCTAACCCTGTCAGTCTAATCTCCTGCAGATACTTCTTTTTGTATGCTCTCACTTGCGGCGGCCGATTTTAAAAATCCATATTTGTCCCACCAAATTAGTACTTGTAATATATTCTTGCTAACCTTTAATTTCAATCAACAAAATTCTTTTATCAAGAGGTCTAAGAACAGATAATTAAACTTTGAAAAATTTCCGGTGTGTCCATATAAATTTTTAAAATAATTAATTTAATTTCTCATAAAACACCATAATATTTAATATCTCCACAAAAACTTAACATTCTTTCTTCTATACGTAAAGTAGAATAACATGAACGCACTCTGCTACTTCACTCTTCAGAGAAAAGAAAAGCAGCGGGCAAGTGCTCTTCCAACCTCTACTGCTCCTCCGTTACTCAGGAAAAAGAAAAGCATTGGGCGCCTTCTCAAATTGCCTCCTCCACTGATCATTGCTCGCCTCTGCTAATGAATTTGAACACATACTCCCATTAAATTGAAAATCGTCTATAATACTAACTAACTAATCAGCAACATAATATAGAACAAAATAAATATGACACAATATCTACAATGAACTTAAATATCAGTTCGAGGTAAAATTTTGTTGAAATTCTATAAATAATTGGATTTCATTTAATACATCGTCACTAATCATAACTCAAGATGATCTAAATCTAAAGTTCTAAACTATAATTAAAAGAAATTCGAACCCCATATATATAATTTAAATCTGACTATGTTAGAATCGTAAATGAAGTAAATCCTAATTTTGACCCAACATGCATGACGTATAACTTGACAAACATCTAATTTCTAAATCAGGAGCAAAGATAATTATTTCCTCTATCTGTTTTTTAATGCATCTCATTTAATACCAATATCAACAAAAACCACTGGTGGAATCTATGGCCATCAACTCTACATTTACCAATATCGACCTTCATCCCCTATTTTAAAAGGTGATATTGATGATGAAATCACTATCCATGTCATTTAAATTATTGATGTAAGCATATCCACATTATTTATATTTGATGACATGCAAGCCGACATCAATAATTATGTCAACATACATCTATGAGAAATGATATATTTTATTCATTTCGGCGTCCACGTCAATAAGTAAATATACTAATTGTATAATAATTTGTTAATTTCCATCTAATCATTTTTAATAAAGTTAGTTATGCATCATAACCACTCCTAGAACTTTAATCAGAATCACTGGGACCACTTCTGAAAGTTCTCTAACGATTTTTCAAAACTAGCAACTAATACGATACCACTTAAAACTCTTTAAACCATCTATTTGAATTATGTAAACCGTAACTCTATAAACCGTTTCTTTGAATATTGTAAACCTGTAAAAAAAATTTCAAATTTTTTTTTTTCAATTTTTTTTTTCCAAATTTTTTTTTTTAGATATGCATCTAGATGCTACTTTCAATTGTTTCGAATTCTGTAAACCTTATCACATAACTCTGTAAACTAAAATTTTGAATTTTGTAAACTAAAGTGTGAATTATATCTTGATGTCCTACATCCAAAAACTACAATTTTATGTTTTGAAATATGTAAATCTTAATGTAAAACTTTGTAAGATGAACCTCTAAATTATGTAAACATAACAACTAATCTCAAAACACACATACTATTATGAGGATGCCTCTGATATATAGTCTGACGATGAGACAAAATTCTCATCACTATAATAAGCATAATATCATAAACAAAATGAATTGCAAATTAAATATTTTACCATATTAAACAAATCAAAAGCATACATGTTTCTCACCAAGCATAACATATCTTACAAATCAAAGCACACATAAAAAGTCTAACATAGCACTAATTATTGTTAAACTAAAGTGTTTTTGACCAACCATCCAAACATATTACAAACCATTGTTTCTCATTCACAAATACACAAATTGTGCAACCCTGTTTACCACCCTACTTTGGGCATTTCACAGGCTTCGAAGTAATTGTCTTCCAGGTATAAAGTTTCATATTATGCATTACTAAAAACTTCAGGTCCTAAATTCTATAAGCCTGGTGCATGAGTTCTGTAAACCTAAGTAAAAAATTATGTAAACCTAATGCATGAATTATGTAAAACTAAGATGATTTTAAGTGTTTAAAACCTAAAATAACATGTCAAGGATTCTGTAAACTTAGTGCTTGAATTCTATTAACCTAAGATGATCTCAAGTGTTTAAAAACCTAAAAATAACAGGTCCTAAATTATGTAAACCTAATGCATGAATTCAATAAACCTAGTTAAAAATTATGTAAACTTAATGCATGAAATCACTAAACATGACAAGTGGGGCAACATCTGCTTATAACCCCTTCTTACATTGCGGGATTCTGTAAATCTAATGCATGAATTATGTAAACCTAAAATGAAGCAAAACCTAAGATGAGACAAAATCAGTTGTAAACTTGTAATATAAACACTTAATAATTCATCTTTCCATCCTTAATCAATGAGACAAAAGTATATTATAAGAAAAAAAATTGAATTAATTACAAATTGTTTGTTTTTTATTCGGGCATTTAACAGGCTTCAAAGTAATTGTCTTCCATATTTCATTAGCTAAATAAAGTTTCATATCAAGCATTAATAAAAAATTCAGGTCCTAAATTATGTAAACCTAATGCATGAATTTTGTAAACCTAAGTCAAAAATTCTGTAAACCTAATGTATGAATTTTGTAAATCTAAGATGATCTCAAGTGTTTAAAACAGTGTTCTAAATAGCACGCTATAGCGCCGCTATAGCGTTTTTGGACCCTAAACGCTAAGCTATGGCATGAAAATACGCTAATTGCGCTACGGCCGCTATAGCGGTAATAGCGGTCCGCTATAGCGCATAGCGTGTAGAGCGCTATTTGCGCGCTATGCATGTTGGACTTTTTTAGACAATTTATATGGGCTTAAATAAAGATCCATAAAATTTATTTTGTATAGAAAAAACAAATAGAATGAATCATGATGCTTAAGATATTTTGTATAGAAAAAGATCGATAGTTTATGATATTATTATGGATATTTTGAACCATGGACTTTTGTACTAGTTCAATATAAATATTATAATTTCTTAATTAATTTGGCGTTATTATTGTTCTATGAAACTTTAGATAATGTTAATATATAGTACAAATATATAATATAATTTTTGTAAAATAAAAAAAACGCTATTTGGAATAGCTTCCGCTATTCGCTATAGCTTTTTTTGTAGCCTTCCCGCTATGACGCTATAAACGCTATTTAAAACATTGGTTTAAAACCTAAAATAACATGTCAATATAATTTGTAAACCTGATGCATGAATTATGTACTCATACGATGACGCAAACCTAAGGTGAGACAAAATCAGTTGTAGTATAAACACTTAATAATTCATCCTTCCATCCTTAATCAACGAGGAAAAAGCAGATTATAAGAAGAAAAAATTAACTTGGATTAATTACAAATTGTTTGTTCTTGATTCGGCGCTTCACAGGCTTCAATGTAATTGTCTTCCAGGTTTCATTAGTTGAAATAAAGTTTCAAATCAAGCATTAATAAAAATTTCAGGTCCTAAATTCTGTAAACCCAATGCATAAATTTTGTACCTAAGTCAAGAATTATGTAAACCTAATGCATGAATTATGTAGATCTAAGATGATCTCAAGTGTTCAAAACCTAAAATAATATGTCAATAATTCAATAAACCTAATGCATGAATTCTGTAAACCTAAAATGATCTCAAGTGTTTAAAACCTAAAAATAACATGTCCTAAATTCTGTAAACTTAATTAATGAGTTCCAAGACAGAACAAATCATTTGCAAATTCCAATCTCACGGTCACGAGCCAAGAAAATCAAGGAAGCAATGCAAGGACTAGTGCAATCCACTTGAATGGATATGGAAACATTATCATGTAAGGACCCGACATTTAAGATGAGTTTACAAGAAGAAAGAAATATGATTAATTTGATTCAGGAGGTAAAAGACAACAACATCGTTGTTTTAGAATAATTATTATGTTTGCATAATATTTAAATATTTAAGTTTTATTTCTTTCCAGTTTTGATAAGTAGCCTTGCTGGTTAAGTATTGTGCTTTTATGTTTATTTCATTCCAATTTTAGCAGCAGGTTATATATACTATTGTCTCCATTGTAAAAGACAGTTAGATAATTTTATAAAATTTGAGAGAGATTTGCTCTTTATTGTTCTTGATTGAACTTTGAACTTATCAAAGGGGCATCAACCTTTGTGGTGTTCTTCTTCTCCTTGGTTTCTGAATTTCTGAAGATCTTCAACGGGTCGAGGGTAAGTTATTATTCCTTGGTTCTTGAAACTAGATTTCAACGGCTTGGGATTTTCCATCGATTTGATTTGACTTTCTTGGGTTGATTTCAATTTGTTTGTGGGTTCAAAGGAGTAAATCTCCTGTGGGATAGCATCATTAATGCATGAATTATGTACACTTAAGGTGAGGCAAAAGAACTTGTAATTTTGAATTCAAATTTCAAATTCTACATCAAAAATTGAAAAAATAAACCTTGATAGAAGGCGTGATCTGATAAGAGAAGATAATTGGAGAAGAAACACGATTTTAATTACAACAACAATTGCAATCAAATTTTATGTAACAAATGACACAGAAGGACATTCATATATAAAATATTTTTCAGAAGGACTGGCGAGTGTTATTACATTTTCAAAAGAAGAAAAAGAAAAGAGAAGAAACGAGAAAGAAAGAAAAAGAATAAAATTTCTCTTAAACTAGATTTTCAAAGCCCTACATTTTAATGTCCAACACTTGAAATTCCTACTTTCAGAATAGTAAAATTGTTAAATTCCTACATATATAATATTTATATTACACTTTAAAAGACTAGAATTTAAAATTTAGAGTCAGATTTTCAAATATATATCCTTTAAGAACCAGACTTTCATAATTCTATTTATTATTTTTGTTTCTCTTCTAGTTAAATTTGTATAGGTCGGAATTTCTTATTCCTGTGTTTCAATCTCAAAATTCATTTATTATTATTTTTAAATATAATTTACTTTTACATTTTTAAATAAAAGAATCGACTAAAAACAATGTCAAATGTGATGAGTGCATTCTAGCTTAATATGCAACATTAATACTGATTGATAGGAGATCACGGTCATCCTATCTAGTCTCTGTCTATTAAATTATCTCGTGGGTAATTAATCTAATCTCATATTTTCTATGCTGAATAACTATTATTTTATGTGATTGATAATTCTTTTTCAAGTAAGTAACATATGTATATGATGAAAGAACAATTCTGAATGCATAAAGAGGTGTTTCTAAGCTGTTTAACCATGTACATTAATTAATTACTTATGTCCTCAATCGTCCGAACATGCACAACTTATCGTATTATTATTATTTATTATACATAATTTTATTATCTCAAAAATGCTACTTATTAATGTTCAAAATTTATTGAATGTAAGATTTTTTATACAAGTTATCTTATTTTGAAAATTTTGAACTTTTCTTTACATAAATATTTCATTTTTGAAAACGAAGTCCGAAAAATTAATCATAAAAACATTTTTGCTCCTTTAGTAAATCTAATTATAGTACAGTGCACAAACACATATGACGTGCACTGGTGCACATATATACTAGCTCTCCAAAATTGTGACACTCATATTTGAAATAACTTGAATCGACCTATTTGCCGACATTTTTATTAATACCCAAAGTTTAATAGAAATTAATTAATATACCTAGATCTCCTGAGTATTTATAAAAATATTCCTATCGGCCATTTTCTGGCCAGTACCCTATTTATTTGCCTACGGGCCATTAAATGACCAGTACCCTTAATTTTTTTTTGTTTAGAGACACTATGAAGAGCAAGATGCTGAAATCTAACACTAAAAATTCGAATTTTTTGTTTAAATTGTTTGTTAGATTAATTCTTTTGATATATAATTAGCATATTTATACTAAAATACGCTAAATTACTTGAAATTATGTTAAATTATGCTAAATTACGCTAATTTCGCTAATTATACTGAAATACGCAAAATTATAATAATTATACTGAAATACGCAAAATTCCGCTAACATAATTTCAAGTAATTAAATTCACTAGCCACATGCGAATACTAAACTACGTTTTTTTAGGTACTAAGTTTTAAACAATTTCACTAGTTCAGGTTGATCCAGTTGTTTTAATGTGATTCAGGTTTCCTATCCTTCCTAGTCATCAGCTGCGTACGTGATCACTCAAAAGAGAGCAATGTTTCTTTTAATATTTATAAACTCGTAAATGCTATCGGTTCGGACTGCAAGCGCACAATCCTTATCGAGTAGTATATGCGAGGTCGATCCACAGGGAATATTGGTTCAATGCTTTGAGCGATCGAATCACAACCTTTCGAAAGGCTAGACGAAATCTGAAATTTGAGAGATGTTTGTTGATCAATGTAAATTAGGAAACAATTAAAAGTAATTAAAGTAAAGATAGAGATGAGAATTCCTAGGGTTTTGGCACACCATTGCTACTCAATCCGTCTTGACAATATATTCCTGTTGCGTCTGATTTCCTGTTGTTGTTTTATGAAAGATAACTACAAAGGTCACTGCGATTTATGTTACGCCAGAATGACAGATCTTTCATCGAGACTCTACTCAGGACAATGCGATTTACCTTACGCAACTATCGGGTCTCTTATCTCCCAAATTACTACACAGATCACTGCGATTTACCTTACGCAAATGATGGAATTTGGTCATGCGTTTTGTTGTTCTGGTTTATGGTTTCCCCGCGAAGGTTTTCTTCACATAAACCTAATAGATCTCAACGAGGCTAACTCATCCAAATAGTTTAAAGAGTTATTAAAGCACTGTCACTACCCTAATGAACTCAAACTAGATCATTGAAATTAGATGAAGAGATAATAAATCACAAAAGCATATTCGATACAACAACAATAAACCATAATCAACAGAAATATATATATCAAAACATCAAGAGTAACAAGGTTTACTGCCTAGCCCTAAGAAAAGGAACTTAGCCGCGGAACGGCATGGTTACAATCACTCCTCTCTTCTCTCTTTAATCAAATCTAACCCTAAGTACAAAGATGCCAATTCTATCTGCCCAGGGGCCTTATATAGGAGTGTAGGGACGTGTAGAGGTTGATTGGGGGCTAAGAAATCAATCTGGAAACAGCTGTCGGCAGTTATTTCCCAAGAGACGCCTTCGGATACGGACCGTATTGCCTGATACGGTCCGTAATGAGACCTTGGCGGTTATGGTTGTAACTTCCTGCGCCATCTTCTGAGTCTGTGCTATGTCTGGTCCGTATTAACCAATACGGACCGTAACCAAGACTTGGTTGAAGGCATCGCTGATCCGATTGACCTGATTCTAGCTCCTTTTGATGTGAAATTGTCCCAAAACCTGTTTTCTGCAATAAAACATAAGGAAGGGTGACAGTAGCCTTTTTCTCTAAATAATTAAACATAAGTGTGAGAAAATATGCAAAACCTAAGCCAAAACCCTACGTAAATCATCATTATTTTGACTCTGATCAGTACGACACTGTCACTATCCGCATACGGGTCGATGTGTGTCTACCGATGATAAAAAAATTTAACTCAATTTTTGAGGCACTAAATGATGTTTTTTTGCAATTCTGATTCTGTTGGCCCCCTGGGGATGACCTTGAGGGCGCCATTGCCCCCGTCTCGTCCCAAGCTTTCTGAATTGGGGTCGTACGCACAAATCTGAATTTCCTAGCCAAATTTATGGCCGTTTAAAGTTAAAAAAAAAAACAATACTTTCGTGCAAAAACACCGATGACGCACCGATGCTTTATGCATGGCTTAACGACGGCAGAAGTGCATCGATGTTTCATTACAAAAACATCAGCGACGCACCGATGTTTTTTTAGCACTACCCTGCTTAATTGCCAATACTAAGGCTAATAAAACATCGATGTTTCATTACAAAAAATCAGCGACGCACCGATATTTTTTTAGCACTATCCTACTTAATTGCCAATGGTAAGGCTAATAAAACATCGATGTTTCATTGCAAAAACATCAATGATGCACCATAATTTAGCGTAATTTAACATAATTTAGCATAATTTAATGTAATTTAGTATAATTTAGCATAATTTAACATAATTTCAAGTAATTTAGCGTATTTTAGTAAAAATATGCTAATTATACATCAAAAGAAGTAATCTAACCAATAATTTAAACTAAAAATTCAAATTTTTAGTGTTAGATTTCAGCATCTTGCTCTTCATAGTGTCTCTGAAAAAAAAAAATTAAGGGTACCGGCCAGAAAATGGCCAGTAGAGGTATTTTTATAAATACTCAGGGGCTCTGGATATATTAATTAATTTCTATTAAACTTTGGATATTAATAAAAATGTCGGCCTATATGGAAGCTACTTCAAATAATCATAACTAATAATACATGGTTCAATTTTTATTTTTTTTAAAAAAAAAAATTTCTTGAGGATGAAACGTGAACTCATGAACTAATAGAAAGTCGTTCATTGTATATAGGCTTTGTCATATATCATCAAAATCGCATACTTCTAATTTTCATATGACAAAGATGGAGCTAACTTATAAGAAGGAGACTAGTAATAAATCGTTCAGTTCACAATGATGAATATAAAATACATACATTAATTGATTATGGAGAATAATAAATGCTAACTGTCTTTTGTGGGACCTTACAACAAAATATTTATTTGCTTATGAAATTTGTTCTCGGTGTGATCTTTGGATATATATTTCTTCCATACTTTCTACTCTGAAACATTGTTTCTTATTTACAAAAAAGTTTGAAGTAGGCCTAGACCTACTTATCTCAAAAAAAAAAAAGAAAAAAAAGAAATTTGTTCTCAGTGTTTGTATTAATCTAAATATTAGAGCATGTTGCGAGTATGAATATGTACAAAAATAACTACCTACTTACCTACATACGTATATACATACATACATAAAATATTATAGAAACAAAAAATAATAAATTTTGTTGTTAGGACACAAACAGATAAATGTCTTCTATAATTGTCCGGGAACAAGTCAAAACCAGATTATAGGACCTCATTACAAGTGGGCAAATAAGAGTTGCCAAACTCACTATTAAATTCAGAAAACAAAAAAAAAAACAATAGGATTCCCTTTTAAACGTATTCATATGGGGTCCATCAACACGTTCAAATATTGTGGCCTCCGACCAGGGATGATGACAAATGCAAATTATTATCTGTTTAAAATGTGGGAGTATATATCCCTCAAAAATAAAAAATTATGTATTTCCCTCTCTAAGAGTCATAATATCATATTTTACTATAAATTTCAAAAACTCACAAATATATTCAATTTATTGTTTTTTTATTAAAATTTATTTTAAATTTATAATGCTTCCATTTTACTCTTTATTAAAAAATAAAAATATATAGTTTGTGTAAGAAAATATTTAGTATTCTAATTGGTTGGTTTTCTAGAGTAAATGGTTTATTTCTCTACTTGTGATGCATACATAGTGACATTTAGATGTATACTTGTGTTGTGTGCACACCACAAGTAAACTATTAGCCATTTGTCCTCACAAACGGTCAATTAAAAGACTAAATATTTCTCTTAACTGACCACATATTTTTTTAAATTTTTTCTATGAAGGATTAAGGAGTACTTTACAAATTTAAATGAGTTTTAATAGAAAATATAATAAATTGGGTAAATTTGTCATGAGTTTTTTAAATTTAGATGGGTAAATATGATATTATAAATTTTGAGGTAATTTTGAGGTATTTGAGGGGCATACATGAAATTCCTTCTTAAATTTTGAGGCACAGTTGTCAGTTTCTGTAATTCTGTTAGAAATTAATAGTGACTGGCCGTTATTGAAGCAACTTTCATAATATATGTGGCCCAGTTCCATGTGACTCGTAACAGTAAACTCTGATAAAGTTGGTAACAGACAATCCTAGTAGTTGGAGACTGGTCAAACAGATATTTTTATTAATATCAAAGTTAATTACAAATTAATAAATATACCCAAGTTAGGTGGTTATTTTTAAAAATGCCCAAACCGGCGATTTAATGGCCGGTCTATTTTTTTTCTCAACTGGCCATTAAATAGCCAGTTCTCATATTTTGTTTTTTTTTTTTTTGCTGCTATAGACCTTATAAATATTCATCTTTATCTCTCATCTCTCTCACAACTCACTCAACTTATAGAAGAGAGAGAGAAAGGGAAAGAGAGAAAGGGAAGGCGATTTTTGAGGCGATTTGAGGCAATTTCCCAGGGGCCAAAAGAATGAACAATAGCAACCGAGGTAGGTACGTTGTTCTATCATGGCCTAGCGAAAGGAGGGTCAATTAGTGATCGAGGTAAAAATGAGGGAAAAAAGAACAACTGTCAAGTATGCTGTGATAAAAAGAACTGTCAAGTTATGATGGAGGAATTTCTTAGACGGCCTATTCGGTATGAAATTTCAGACGATGACTTTGTGGAAAACCCCTACGGCTCTGGTTTGAAAAAAAAAGAAGGTTGATCCATAGCCTCCAACATCAGACGATGAGTTTGTTCCGTTTACTTATACTGGTAAGGGTATCGGACGAGGAGTTTGTTCCATGTACTTTTAAGGCTCGTTCTAAGAAGTAGAATTATTAGGGTTAAAAATTTAGATGCATTTGAGCAGGATTCAAAGAAATAATATTATTTTAGTTGGATGAATTAGGGTTGTAAAATTAGGGTTATAAAATTTTTGAGTTAATGTATTGACATGCATATAGACTTAATATTTCTCTACATTTGAATATCGTAAAAAACAGTAAAATTATAAAAACTTACATTCAACTAACTCATAACTTAGTCTTAATGAAGTCCACATCATTAGGACGTACTTTGCCCACTTTCTTTAAAAATGCATTACACTTTGGATTTAGCTAGCTGCACAAAAACAAAAAATGTGTTACTTCATTTTCAGAATAGTCTTATAAAATAATTAAACAAAATGTTATAAATTAGGCATACTACAGCAAACTCTTCGAACATCTCTTTCAACCTTCTTGGCTTCTTCTTTTTGGCTCCTTGTCTGAACCTCCATCCGAACCACTTGTCCTTTCCACAATTCTGTACCAGGTTGTCAGCAACATGTTGCATACAAAACATGTGCACAAAAGGTCTGAAGACCATCCGTATCTACTGTCAGTGCACATTTGATCCCCTTGTGCTGGTCCGATATAACACAAATAAATTTATCATATCCAAGCACTTCATTCCTTAACCACTGCAAGGAAAATCCCAATTCTCACTATCATCCTTCTGCACAATTGCAAATGCAATAGGCAGCAATTGGTTCTCGGCATCATAGCCGCAAGCTATCAAAAACCTCCCTTCATACCACCCAGACAAGAAGCATGCATCTATGCTGATCGCTGGTCTCAAGTACTGGAACGCTGCAACGCATGGACCAAAATCCCAGGCTACGGCCCTGAATTGGACAACATATTTCATAATTTCTCCGTGTTTATTTCATATCGGACAAGTCAGAAATTGGTACTTAGAGCCGAGATTTTTGTCGCAAATTCCCATAAGCAGTGGTTTCAACAAGCTGTATGAATTCTCTCAACTCCCATTTGTCGGGCTATTGCAAGCTCACGACCCCTCCATAGTTGGTTATATTTCAGGGTTACATTGCTATACAAAACCCTCACACAGTTTGCCACCCCTTGGATGCTCATATAGGAGTCATCCTTAATGTTGGTCTCAATGACATAAGCAATGATTGATGCCGTGAGACATTCATAGTCGGTCCTTGTATACTCAGACCTACATGTGTGAGGCTTGTCTTGCCTGGTTATAACCCATGCATCTCCAAAACTCGTTGCTTTGCCCCTAAGTTCGTAATCACAACCCGGAGTCTTGCACACCACCTGAATCTGATCTTTCTCCTATAGTAACAACATCTGTTTCTTGAAAATAAGATATATTATTGAAGTCTGCAAACGGGTGCGTATCAGTCCGGCCACTAAGTGACATATTCCCATATCCGTTTCTAATGGGCACTGGACCATCTTCATCACAACCATCTAGTTGATTAGAGTCCCAGTTTGCTCCCTGAATTCATCTCCAGTTTGCAGATCTTACTCCGAAATTTCGTTAATATTTTCAAAATCTGACCCAATTTCGTTGTCTAATGGTGTCGGTCTGGGGTGAGGTGATGGTGGCGGTAATGGTAAATGAGCCACATGCACGGGTCTAGGTGGGGATCTTGTATGGGGTCGTGGTTAGGGTGATGGTGGAGTGAAGTGACTGTATGTTTCTGGGTCAGGTACAAATAAAAGAACCATGGGAGTGCATGGTTCTGGTTGTGTTGTATTTTTCCCCTGACTCTATCGGAACTCTCCTGGCGTAGATTCTATTACAAAATTTTCAATGGCCTTTAACCGACCGTATAAGGCTCTCCATACAGCATTACTTAGTACTTTCACTATGGTATAGGTCAGGGGTGTTCCATGATCACTCGGGTTGCCAATTCTAAGTTCCACTTTTCTGGGTTATAACCAGTGCATTCGTAAATCATGATTTTCAAGTCCCAAAGTGAGATATCATCGAGAACCATGAATGAATTATCTGGTTCTTTGGAGTAATAAGCCCCATATGTTAGTAAGAAACTTTTCACCACAGTGTAATGAAATCATGGCCATGACAAACAAACTACATTTTGGTAAATGGTAACCAATTATCAGGTTACTAATTTAAATGTATTATTGAAAAATAATTAAAATAAAAAAATTATAAAAAATAATAAATTTAAATTAAATTAAAAAATTAAAATAAAAAAAAATTACCTGCAAATCGCTTGGAAAATTGCTTCAAATCGCCTAAAAAATTGTCTTATTTTTCTCTCTTTCCCTTCCTCTCTTTCTCTTCTACGAGTTGAATGAGTTGTAAGAGAGAGGCGAGAGAAAGATGAATATTTATAGGGTCTGAAACAAAAAAAAAATATATATGAGAATTGACTATTTAATAGCCGGTTGAGAAAAAAGTGGATCGGTCATTAAATGGCCGGTTTGAAATACCACCTAACATGAGTATATTTATTAATTTGTAATTAACTTTGGATATTAATAAAAATGCCGGCTGGTCAAAGTGCCTTACAGACAAGCAGAATATTAAAACCCAAGTTAATGGAGGCCCAAATTCCGTTCCGGTTCATTGAATGCAAGACAGCCACAGAACAGGAACAAGGGTCTTTTTCCCCCTCTCTGTTCCAAGTGTGTCTGTCCATGTACCACGGAACATGGTGTTCCTATTTTAAAGTTACAAGGGGAAAAAAATCTACGTTAGAAAAATAATTTCTAAATATACTTTTTCTTTATTTCATTTTAAATTCTTCTACAAGTTCCATCTGTGGCGGAACGACAGCAACTGGCTACATACAGCGCCTCAAACAAAATGCACAAGAGAACTTTTCCTTTTTAAGTGGCACACCAATACTATAACACTCTGAAATTAAATATACAACTTTCTATATGGCAAAAAAAAAAAACTTTTCTGTAAACTTAAATCTAGCACATCATTTTGTAATTCTGTCATTTGTGTTTTTCATGCATCCTCTATTGCCTTTGGAGCACATTGTGCAACTGCGTCTCCTACGGTGAGGAAGATGTGTTCTTGGCCGATGCGGTCCGTATATTTGGCAGCTCTGAGCTTTTCGATGACCACTGGACCAGGATTGGCGATCTCAAGCTAAGGTAATAACAAATGAAATTAATTATATACAAATTTTGTTTGCTAACCAAGGTTGGCCTTATCTGCCCATTTTTCATCTTGAAAAGTAAGCCTAGCTAGTTTTTCGATTTAGTCTGTCTGATTTGAATCTGGTGGACTGGATTCATCCATATATGGTTTAATATAGATGTGGTATGGATTTAATTCGTGAATTTTGGATCAATGGGATTAGATTAAAAAATAGTTGTTGCTTTCTCTGGTGAAGGTGACACCAGATACGAGGGCAATTAATTTGTACTACTAACCTGAATGTCACGCTTCTTGAGGACTTTGTGCAATTCCTCTAAACTTTGGATTCCTGTAGTGTCAATGTCAATCACGGCTGTAGAAAATGTACATGATGAGTGCATTAATTCATAATTAAATATTTACATAGGAAATAAAATAACATCAATTCTATAGATTACTAATCAAGCAGAAAACTACTTACGCGACATGTCAACTATCAAGTTCCCAATATCCGGTAGGCCTTGCTCCCTGTTGAGATCATTTTCATCTCTCAACCATCTTAATATTCTGAAAAGGAGGTTCCAGTGGTTTTTAGAGAACAGAGGTTGTTTTTCTCATTTCATTTTCTACTAGAAAAAACTTTGCATCAACATGAATCATAATTAAATAATAGTATTTTGGAGAAGATTATAGGTTTGAATGCGAAACTAATGAAAGAGATCCGAGGATGCCTCAATAAAGTTCTAGAAAGTACCGTAACGCCCAAAATGAGTAACAAAAAAAAGGTACATTTGTTTGCTCCATCAAAACCGACAAACAGACAGAGGAATGCATGTTTTCTGCAGGGAAACTGACTCACTCAACAAATTTCATACAATCAGATAATATAAGCAACATACCTCTCTTTGATATAGTTGGCATTGGAGAAATAAATAGCTGAATCAACTCTTACGATTAGAACTCCAGGAACTTTGCTTGCATTGGGATATTGTTCGACATTTCTATAAATAGTTGTTCCCATAAGGTTGCCAAGAAGAGTGATTCTAGGCCTGGTTACTTGAAGAAGTATCTTAGCTACTGATATTACAACCTGCTTCATTAAACACACAAAGATGCAGGTATATGTAAGATACTTTTCAGTGATAATACAACAGCTTAGTCTATTTTCAGAGAGTATTTTTTTTTGTTTTTGAAAATCTATTCAATTCCAGATGCATTGTTGGAACCTCAACGTGATGTTCAAACAAATACAGTTTTATCGGTACCTTTTTTGGTTCTATTTTTTTCTTTGGTGGAGTATTTTGGTGCTTTTTTTAGGAACACTTTACTGTTTGACTAGAAAAAAACAGTTCAGACTTTTTTTTGGATTGATTATCTTCAAAGGCAAAGAAAAAGAAGGATAACCTAATTAATCACATTAAGAAATGAAACTATGAAACCATTCATCATTCAATATCTTATTTCTTGTATGATCATAGTAAAATACGAACCGCTATTAGAAGGCCGATTTCAACTGATTTGAAAATAACACCAAAAAATGCCCCCAGTAATGCCATAAAATCCAGCTTGTCTACTTTCCAAATATGATATGCAGCTTTAAAGTCAATTAGTCCAGCGACGGCACTGATAATAATGGCTGCAATGACAGCATTTGGAGTGTATTTGAAAAGGGGTGTGATCACTTCGAGGGTTAGCAAAACCACCATAGACATAACTATGTTAGACACGGCTGTGTTGCATCCTGCCATATAATTCACAGCTGACCTTGAAAAAGACCCTGAAAAAATAATACTATACTTAACATTCCTGGTTATTTTTCTTGCCAGATATGGATATGCAAAATATCGATGGAAGCAAAAGGAAAAGAAAGGGAAAACAAACTATGCATGTCATCAATAAGCCTTGTGCAAAACTTTACTAGTACCGTCAGTATTCCAAACAGAATTATACTAACCCATTGGACAAAGAGTAGGCTTAAAATGCTCCATTGGTTTTGAGCCCTGTCATGCCCCAACATAGTTATCTCTATTTTCAAAGTTTAAACAATCGATCCGAAACCGCTCAATATGATCTTCATATTAAAATGTGCTTGGATATTTTTTGAAATTTTTTTACTATTGTTTAAGATAGATACAAAATCAATGTTTTTAAAAGATTCTGGACCTTTCAAAAATAGTGATTTTGTACCTCTCTAAACAATTAGTAAAAGAATTCTAAAAATTCTAAAATTTGTTATCCAAACATATTTTAGTACGAAGATCATGTTGAACGGTTTGGATTGATTATTTAGACTTTGAAAATAGAGATAATGATGTTGGGACATGATGGGGCACAAAACCAATGGGGCATTTAACCCTACTCTTGGACAAAACAAGCACTTAAATTACCTCCCAGTATCGTACTTTGAGTTGATCATGCAATTACTAAAGTTAAATTAAGGCACTGGCATAAGTTTCAAGAACTTAAAAGGGGCTATTCACAAACTTGTCGATTATAATGATACCTGTTGCTACGATGCAAGAAGTCAAAGAACCAGCAATATTCATTACACCTAACGCCAACATTTCTTTGTTTCCATCGATTGGGTAATCTTTTAAGGTTGCGAATGTTCTCCCAATAGCTACTGCTTCCTGATGCATTACACGATATTCATGAGTCAAGCATGATAGTTTAAAGTTCTATTAAAAACTATACGTTTTGAACTTCTTAAAGGATTTACCGTCAAGCCGACCATCCCAGCGGTGATGCCAATTTTGGCTCCTTTTGCCAGGT
The DNA here is from genome assembly GCA_025461045.1 of Carex parvula. NCBI lineage: Eukaryota > Viridiplantae > Streptophyta > Magnoliopsida > Poales > Cyperaceae > Carex > Carex parvula. The sequence continues at coordinate 71,859 of JAJGRW010000781.1, forward strand.
ATGTTCCCGACCAGTAGATCTTGTGCACTGATGATGGGTTTATTCCTTTTTCTATGTGCCTCACCTATATTTTAAATGTGTATAACTAACCCAGAGAGTGATATAGTTGAAAAGAAATTTTTTATCCTAGTTTGGAGTATTTTCTCTTGCATTTCTTTGCTTACACTTATCCAACATATGGAATTTTGTAGACCTGAAGTATAAAATGCTGAGAATTTGACAATTGAGTTTTAGCCAATTTGAAAACTAGAGAATGGTCTAAAATTTGAGATACAGTAATCACCATGAACAGTTTTGTTAAATTTATTATTGAATTAATTTCTCGTGTGTGTCCTTTGCCTATATCAGTGAAGCATGAAGAGAAAATGAAAATGGTAATAAAACATACTATGATAACTCCTTTTTTATCAGCACGGGTTATGTAAACACAAAATGTAGATATGATAACTGAGATCATCGGAGCGATAGCTGCCACCCAAAATAGCTTCTTGTTCTTGCTAGCCTACATATGCAATAAGTTGGAGGTGAGATTCAAAACCTCTAAATTTAGATTTTCAAAAGACTGTTAAAAGGCCAAAGTTCTTACAATAAATTTTGCAGTTAGAAGGAATGCCAGGAATGATATCCCTATAACCACAGTCTCCCAGTTCCACTGGAAAAGAATAATACCCGTAGTATTTTGTTAGCAAGCTGTATTTTTCTAAATATAACATACATCTAAATTAGTTTATGATCTTTTCCCTTCCTGTTGTTGATATTCGTTCATTGGAAACTAATAAACCAGTATAATAAGTAATTTCTTACCCCATGGTGAACGTTACTCCAGACAGAGTCCATGACATGAACAATATCAGTTTTTGTGGTGAATGTTTTGACTCCCAGAAGGCCTTTCAGCTGTTGGAGGGCTATTGTGATGGCTGCACCTGCCATGAATCCTACCACTGCCGCGTGTGATAAATAGTCGATGATAAAACCCAACCTGATAGAGCAAAAAACTATACCGCATAAATAAGAGGCGGCACAAAACTCGAGTCTACACAAAACAAACATTTGTTAATATAACTTGTTCTTTGTATTCTCTAAAAAAAATATAACTTGTTTTGAATTTATACGCAAATTACTCTTAGTATGGTAGATAATGTTCAGGCAGTCTGTTGGCTCCTATCCTTCTGGCCCACCCACAGGTCAATTATTAAATTTATTTTTCTTACTAATAGAAGACTATACAAGGCATCACACGAATCCCATATAGCTGATACAAAAGTTGCTGTGTAGTAGATTCCCAATTGTTTGTTGAAACAATGAATCTTTTGCTGTATCTAGAGTCATTTTGCTTGGGTGCAGCTTTATATGTTTATCTAGGGACTGTAATATAATGTGAAGTACAATTGGTAGTTATCCTTTAAATTTATAGGGAATGATTTACTTTTATTAAAGGGTCCCGGTACACTGCAGCATCTTTTAGATGCTTTTGCGAGAATTGAACATGTGTCTCTATATAGAGATGGGACTCACGCCACTGCGCTAAGTCCACAGTTCTCTAATTTGCAGGGAATGATATTCTATGGTATTTTTTTTTCCCTTTTGTTTTGATTAAATAGATAAGGCTCACAAGTTCTCTGTCCGCATTATGTGGTTGTGGAGGTTCTGTTCAGAACCATGAATTTGCCCTATAGTATATAATTATGTTAACTATTTGCACTTGTTGCAAATATAATAAAGTAAATACTGCACTTACAAAGCCCGTATTGAGCTGGGACGTTGGCAAGCTTTGCATACCCAATATCCTAGTAAGAAAGAAATAGAATTTTAGTAATCTTGCCATAAATATTTACAATTATAATAACAGAACAGTTGCAATTTGACATTTGTTGAATAAAATTTGGAAATACAAATGCTGCACAACATATTAAAAAGCAAAGCAATTTAATGAATAAAAAAATGTAAGCACTGCTTATACTATATTTTGATTATTTGTATAGTGTGTTTTTTTAACATTAAATGACACAGTTGATTGTATATTTTTTTGAATGATGAATACTGTATCTTTGGTTACTCAACCCTGATATATATATGCTGGAAGCATAATTTGTCATAGGTAATATCGTGTTTACTGGAATAATATGTGATTTTCACATGGTATCGTGGAAGCATTAGTTATCAAAGAGGCACAACTATCCATTAGGTAAACATCAATAAGCCAAAAAAACATTAAATAACACAAAACATGATGTGCAGTGGTACAACGATATATCATATATAGTACAAATTAACAACTAAGCTATTCTATGTACCTGAGGAATGCACAAGCTTGCAATTGTTAATCCGGCAATTAAATCTCCTCTAAACTTTTTCAAGTTGTAATCCCTTGCCCAACCAACAATCGGGAAAAAGAACTGAATTCCGAGCAAGAGCTTCTTTCTCTTTGGTTGATCCTTGAACTCATATAGTGGGTCGTCATGGAAAAATAACTCTTTAAATGTAGTTGAAAAATCATGAAGAAGATTTCTTCTCTGAGGAACTTCGACCTTATGGCCGTGGCTGGTGTTATTGTTTCCTACTTGGCGCTGGTGGGGTTGTGAAGAAATGTCACTGCTGATATCATTTTCAGCCGAAATTGAGTTGCTCTTCATCAGGCCTCTGATAATGTGACCCAAGATGGCTCTGAACATTTTTAATGAAAACAGGTTAGCCAATTAATCTCATTTAAAAAAAATTGTGGATAAAAGACCATCTTAATCCAATAACATGATGTTTTTGTGAAATTATTCTATTTGATTTCAGAAAAGAGTATTGCTATACTGTAATATATAAGAAGCCTCTTGAAAGTGATGACAATGAATTAAACTGAAAAAAGGAAAAATACACAAAATGTTGCTTTATTAACAAAATGGAAAGAAAAGAAAAGAAATTGGCCTCACTTGTAAAAGACAACTATTCTTTAAGGCAATCTTGGTCTGTGGTCAAGTATAAGATGTCTATAGTCTTATATACAAGGAGTACAACTAAATATAAAATTCAGGTCAACTCATATCAGCCAACCAAAATTGTGTTCACAGGTATGTATGAATCTAGATCCAATTTGCGCTAAATTCAAATATATGGAATAAATATTAAATGAACTATTTTAATGAATGTCAAAATCATGACTATGTATAATAAGAAAGCTACGTAATATGAACTGTAGTTTTTAATTGTTAAATACTTTTTTGGTCAACTTATTATCTTTGCTGTTCTGGTGAATCATTCAGGAAAATCAGGGTTTCAACAATTGTAGTTAGTTTATATTGGGGTTAAGAGATATAATTTGTAATTAGTGAAGTGATAGCCATGCCGACCTCTAGACTTCAATCATCCAACTATTGTGACTTTGTTCATTGAATTGTTTGACTAAAGACATTTTGTTGGGTAAGATATAATATGTACAGACAATTCCCCTTTTGCAGTCTATTTTAAAAAATGCCCTGTTCATTTTCCTTTCCTCTTTAGAAAATGAAATTCCCAAATGCTGAGGCAACCTTTAAAAGTTAAATTGATGCAATTGGGGAAGCAAAACATCTAATTTCAATGATACCTCCTTAATTATTGTAGTTTTTCTTGCAGTTGTTTTGACCTTTTTTTTAAACAGAAGCATATAAAATCTTCGAAAGAATTAATATACTACCGGATACCAGTGCATGCTGAAACCAGATCACAGATTATAATGCTGCCTAACTTAAGCAAAGGCAATAACAAGTGACTTTTGACTTCTGATTGGTACCAGTTCAGTTCTACCTGGTACAAACAGGTATGAGGTTGGTACAACCTAAACAGGCATGGGACTGGTGTCAAAAATAAACTTGATGCATATTATTGACAAAACTGTATTTTAGTACTTTATGAAATTCACGGTATTGACCTTCAAGAAATCCTGATATTGGTGGTATATTATTCCATTTTGGTAATTGTGCATTATCTATAGAAAAAAATGTGACGTCAACCCAGCTTCACAGCTTCAATAACCAAACAAGAGATTTTCTTATAAGGGCATAGAGTTATCCGAGGAGGTTCCTTTTATCTAGCAAATGACATAAAAGGGAATTCATATATAAATACTTTTTTTTTCTTCTAAAAACCAAACCCAAGTTTTAATAAAACATATTCAGTAGGACTGGCCAGTGATATTGCATCCTTCAAAAGAAGAAAAAAATAAAAAAATAAAAATCGAACTCGTCAGCTTAAATACAAAATTAGTGATGAAATATTTGAAAATACAACTCAGAAAAAACTCCTTGCACCATGCATGAATTTTGGAAGCCAATTAGATATAATTAAGCTGGTGCCTAATTAATCATACGAGCAAGACTAATAATTTTTTAGACCTCGTATTCAGTGGCTTTTAAGAGAATCAAGGAACCAACTACTAAGTCCAAAGATATGAACAAACCAAAGCGATGCAACTGCCATTTGGAGAATTAAAACAAATTAAAAAAAGTACCTTTTAAAGGGATCATAAAGTGCCGAAAAGGGCAAGTTTGGTGCAATCGATCATGGCTTCCAAAGCTCTGCCTGCCACCGACCAGAGCAATTTTTCTATTATACCCTTATGAAAACAGTAATAAGACTAAACAAGGGCACTGCACGACACGTAGTCACCCGAGTTACGTGTAATTATGACTTAGATATTGTTTAATGGTGAATCTTGAATAAACTAACCTAAATTATGATTAAATGGTTACGCGAGTCACTTATGGTCACGGCACGATTAGGCACGGCGTGACTCACGTGGTGTGATAATTCGCGTGCCGTGACTATCCCTTAATATTTTGGTCACGGCACGGCACGGTACGTGAAAAATTAACTTGGTCACGGCACGGCACGACATGAGACCAAAGTCACAGCGTGTTAGTCACGGCACGGCACGTTTTTTCCACTCTAGTGTATTGGTTAGAATTTCTTATTCCTGTCTTACCATCTCAAAGTTCATTTAATATTAAAAAAAATTAATTTAAAAATTTACATTTTTAGAAAAAATAATCGACTAAAAACAATGTCAAATGTGATGAGTGCAGTCTAGCCTAATATGCAACATTAACACTGATTGTTTATAAAACTTGATTTACAAATATATTTTATTAGAGAAAATATTGAAAGTTTATATCGACTATTTAGATTTTGAAATTGAAGATATTGATCCATAGTATGGACAATATGTGCTCACTCAGTTTTTTTTGCTATATTGAGATATAACCTTTTTTTTTAAATCATAAGTTGGGGGTCAAGTCATTCAATACACTTTCAAACTCCTGTGTATATTATAGAGAATTTTCCTACTTTGTGGATTTCGAACCCATGACCTTCCGATTTTTTTATTAATAGAAAAATAAAAAATAAAATATCGATAACAAAGAATGTTTTCGGAGAAATTCGAAATCTAAGAAAACAGTGATTATTTATAACGTGCAGTGGACGTTATTAACTATAACGTTTAGATTATTTAAGATAATTAAATCCTTAATTAACTAAACAACGCATAAAAGACAGGACGTTACTGTATATCACGTCCAACAATAATGAAAAAAAATAGTCATAGATAAAGTCCCGTTTTGAATTTCATTGAAAGATGCAATGTGAAGTTAGGCAAACAGATGGATCAATATTTGATGCGAAGTAAAGCTACTTATTTCGAAGGATCATAAGTAGAATGAATTAGATTAGCACAAGCTTCATAGGTGCACACTCCCCGAACAATGTTGAATTAGATTAGCACAAGCTTCATAGACGTTATGGTTAATAACGTCTGCTGGACGTTATAAACAATTACGGTTTTCTTAGATTTCGAATCTTCTCAGAAATATTTTCTGTTATTGATATTTTTTATTTTATTTTTCTATTAATAAAAAACAACAACATGATCTTCCACATATGTCTTTGCCACTAGACTAAAGACAAGTTTTTTGAGATCTAACTGTTGTTCCCTCAAGCAGAGCGCAGAGAAATTTTTCCGAAGTATATTGGAAAGAAATTGTCCCAAGTCTATTTTATTTTGTGGAATAAAAAAATCTATAAAATTATACATAATATTTAAATATAGTATGTACTTCTGATACGATATCCAATAATCTACAACAAGTAATATCCACAGCTTCATGCTATGATCAATTAGCAATTGAGATACTCATCTTATCTTTTTTTTTTTTGAAATCTTGATAGCGGCTAGCTGTCATGTCAAGTATGACATACTTATCTTATCACTGTTTCATATCTATAATCCGATGATATATCAATATCTTCTCGGTTATTCCCATCGCTATAATCTTCAGATTTCCACTTAGTAGTATTTTATGATTTAATTTAATGGCTTGACTATTCATCTTAATAGCGAAGAGGTCTAGAACAAGTTCCGACTAAATCAAATAATATACATGTTTTAATTATGGTTCAGTCTAATTATTATTCAGTTTAATCATTTACGATTCTAATATTGTCAGATTTAAATTATATATATGGGGTTCGAATTTCTTTTAATTATAGTTTAGAACTTTAGATTTAGATCATCTTGAGTTATGATTAGTGACGATGTATAAATGAAATCCAATTATTTATAGAATTTCAACAAAATTTTACCTCGCACTGATATTTAAGTTCATTGTAGATATTGTGTCATACTTATTTTGTTCTATATTATGTTGCTGATTAGTTAGTTAGTATTATAGATGATTTTCAATTTAATGGGAGTAGGTGTTCAAAGTCATTAGCAGAGGCGAGCAACGATCAGTGGAGGGGACAATTTGAGTAGGCGCCCAATGCTTTTCTTTTCTCTGATAACGGAGGAGCAGTCGAGTAGCGGAGGTTAGAGGAGCAATTGCCCACTGCTTTTTTTTCTGAAGAGTAAAGTAGCAGAGTGCGTTCATTTTATTTTACTATACGTATAGAAGAAAGAATGTTAAGTTTTTGTTGAGATATTAAATATTATGGTGTTTTATGAGAAATTAAATTAACTATTTTAAAAATTTATATGGGCACACCGGAAATTTTTCGAAGTTTAATTATCTGTCTTAGACCTCTTGATAAAAGAATTTTGTTGATTGAAATTAAGGGTTAGCAAGAATATATTACAAGTACTAATTTGGTGGGACAAATATGGATTTTTAAAATCGGCCGCCGAAAGTGAGAGCATACAAAAAGAAGTATGTTGAGGAGTTGAATAAAGAACGATACAAAGTTAAAACAAATGAATGAAAGTTTTAATAAAGCATTAACTGTACCCAAGTCCCAACTTGATGCATCTTAGTAAATAGTAATAATGAGAAGGCAACACAACAATCTACAAAGACCTTGGAAAAATATCCAAAAAATATAATAGACTTTATCAGAGAACGTGGTCTGCAGTTTTCTTTTTATGCGACAATATTCAAGAACATATTTTTTTGCATTCCAAAAAGTAGACCCATAGGCATTAAATCAGTAAGATGTAAATCCTAATTTTGACCCAACATGCATGACGTATAACTTGACAAACATCTAGGAGCTAGCAAAGATAATTATTTCCTTTATATGTTTTTTTATGCATCTCATTTAATACCAATATCAACAAAAACCACTGGTGGAATCTATGGGCATGAACTCTACATTCACTACTACAAAAACTGGCTTTGTACACTGCACATTGTACACGGATTTGGCAATTATATTAAAAACAGTGTACCAAACATGAGTCCAAAAGATCTGCACGATTTCTACACGGATAATTAGTTAATAATCAGTGTAGAATTATTAGAGAGAGCTACACGGTTTATTAGAAACCACAAATCCGTGTGTAAAGAAGTGGGTGTGCAAATAATTGAGAGAGCTACACGGTTTATAACTAATTATCCGTGTAGGAACATTATACACGGCTTTTTGATAATATAGCCGTGTAGAATTCTTATAATTGTACACGGCTTTATAACTAAAAAGCCGTGTAGAAATAGGTGGAGAGCTACACGGATATATAACTAAATAGCCGTGTATAATAGTGTAGGGTTTTATTATCTTCCCTTCCAGAGCGCCGTTTTGATCAAGTTTTTAGTTCATACATCTCGAACTGAGCTTTTTATTTCTGCGAATTGATCGAGGCCAGCAGCTGAGATCTGAGATCTTTGAATTACGTTTGTATTTTCTCCTCTCCATCTTTCTAAGGTTAGTAATATGTATTTAAATCATTTTCTTTCTCTAATTTTCTGTTATTTAGGCTTATTTAATTAGGTCATTTCATGCATTCTTGAATTCTTAATTTTAGATGTAATTAATTAGTGTACGTATTGTGGTCCAATAACCGACCTTTAGATGCTTTTAGGTCCATGCCCGTTCAAAATTAATCCAATAGGGATTAATTTTGGATAGTCCCCGTTTTGGGACTGCTCTTTGAATATTATGTCTCATTTAGGATGTGAACACATATTAGCGGGATTTAATTAGTATTTGAGGAAAGTTCGACAGTATTTTCCCTTATTGCTCCTACGAGTATGTGGTTCGTACGCATACTTGGGGAGTTAAGGGGAAATGCTGCCGAATTTTTCTCAAATACTAATTAAATCTCGCTAATATGTGTTCACATATGAGACATAATATTCAAAGAGTGGGTTAGGATTGTAAACCGGCCCTTTGTAAGCCCAAAATTTTGTACACGAAGGAGAATGTTGACCATGCATGATTAATTGATCAAATCATTTTTTTAATTTAATTTACAGATGGATCGAAGCTGGATGTATGAAATGCGACGTGACAGTGAAGAATATTTGGTTCGCGTTGATGAGTTTATAAAATTTGCTGAGAGTTATAGAGTGAATAAAAAAGAAGAAGACATTTTATGTCCTTGTAAAGATTGTAAAAATTTATTAAGATTTTTGGACATCGAAGAAATTAGAGCTCATTTGATTTGTCGGGGATTTAAGAAGAGATATACATGTTGGTTCATGCATGGTGAGAAATTTGGGGAAAGTAGTAGTGCCAAAAAGGATTGTAATCGTGAATTGAATGATGAGAATGTTGGAATTTCTGATAATTTTGAACTTGATTGGAACGAGGATTATGAGAGTGCCGAATATTCTGATATTAACGTCGAACCCGAAAATGACGATGATGAGATGGAGAGGAATTTTGATGAAAATGTAGAACACGAGTTTACTGAAAATTTGGAGGATATGTTACGTGATGTGGAAGATGAAATTAGTGATAAAAATTATGATAAATTTCAAAATTTGTCTAATGAATCTAAGAAGCCGTTGTATCCCGGGTGTACCAAATTTACAAAACTGTCAGCTGTGTTGAAATTATTAAACTTAAAAGCAGACAATGGTTGGAGCGATAAGAGTTTCACGTCCTTATTACAGCTTTTAGGAGAAATGCTCCCAGATAACAACGAGTTACCCGGTACAACATATCAGGCAAAGAAGTTGATATGTCCAATGGGGTTGAAGATCGAAAGAATACATGCATGTCCGAATGACTGTGTATTGTATCGTAACGAGTACGAGGCCATGCATGTCTGTCCTAAATGCGGTGTTTCACGATATAAACGTCGTAAGGACCAGGACACTGATGATTGTAACGAGGACACAAGTGGCCGACCTCCGGCTAAGGTGTTGTGGTATTTGCCGATAATACCGAGATTCAAACGGTTGTTTGCGAATCCCAAAGATGCAAAATTATTGCGCTGGCACGAAGAAGAGCGCAAAAATGACGGTAAACTAAGGCACCCGGCTGATTCTCCTCAATGGAGAAACATTGACAGACATTTCAAAGAATTTGGTTCTGAACCGCGGAACCTTAGGATTGTGGTGAGCTCAGATGGAATGAGTCCGTTTGGAAGTATGAGCAGTCGGCACAGTACTTGGCCAGTTCTTTTATGCATCTACAATCTTCCTCCTTGGTTGTGCATGAAACGCAGATATATAATGATGTCATTACTAATCCAAGGACCCAGACAACCCGGAAATGACATAGATGTATATCTCGCACCATTAATCGAGGACCTCCAAAAATTGTGGCGTGATGGCGTCCCGGTGTGGGATGCGTATATGAAAGAGACCTTTACCTTGCGGGCCATGGTATTTTGCACCGTAAATGATTTCCCCGCGTACGGGAATTTGTCGGGTTACACTTGTAAAGGAGCAAAAGCGTGCCCGATCTGTGAAGATGACACGCAGGTGCTGAGGTTGAAAAATTGTCAAAAGAATGTATTCATGGGGCATCGTAGGTTTCTTCCTATTAATCACCCATATCGTAAGAAGAAGATGGCATTCAACGGGAAAATTGAGCTTGGAGTGGCTCGTCATCCATTAGACGGGGAGAGTGTCTTCGAACGGGTAAAAAACATTGATGTTGTTTTTGGAAAATGCGCCAAAGCACTACCGAAGAATATTTGGAAAAAGAGGTCCATATTTTGGGAGCTACCGTACTGGAAATATTTAGAAGTGAGGCATTGCCTAGATGTCATGCATGTCGAAAAAAATGTCTGTGACAGTTTAATTGGTTTATTATTGAACATTCCGGGGAAGACGAAAGATGGTATTAAAGTGAGAAAAGACATGGTAGAGATGGGAATACGACCCGAGCTCGCACCGCAGGAGAAAGGGAAGCGCACATACCTACCCCCCGCACTGTGCACAATGTCAAAGAAAGAGAAAACAAGCTTCTGTGAATGCCTCAATGGTATAAAAGTCCCATCAGGATATTCTTCGAATATTAAGAAGTTGGTGTCGATGAAGGACTTGAAACTGGTCGGTCTGAAATCTCACGACTGTCATGTTTTACTGACACATATAATTCCGGTTGCAATTCGGGGAATTTTACCAAAGCACGTTCGTCAAACCATTACGAAGCTTTGTTCTTTCTTCAATGCAATAAATTCCAAAGTGATAGACCCTCTAAAATTGGACTCTTTGCAAAAGGAGGTCGTCGTTACTCTTTGCCAACTTGAGATGTATTTTCCGCCATCTTTTTTCGATGTCATGGTTCACCTTGTTGTTCATCTTGTGAGAGAAATTAAGATTTGTGGTCCCGTGTTCCTTCGGTATATGTATCCATTCGAGAGATACATGGGCATCTTGAAAAAATACGTAAGGAACCGACATCGACCCGAAGGCAGCATTATAGAAGGATATTCTACGGAGGAGGTGGTTGATTTTTGCACCAACTACTTGACCGGTGTGGATCCTATTGGCGTTCCAAAATCTCGATACGAGGGAAGGCTCCAAGGAGTCGGGACAATTGGGTTGAGAGCCGTAGTTGCTGATCTAAATGAACTACAAAAGGCACATTTTATTGTACTACAACACATGACAGATGTTGCTCCCTATATAGATGAGCACATGACAATCCTTCAACAACAAAACTACACGAGGAGTCAGAAGTGGCTTACTAACGAGCATAATCGTTCTTTTATAGGATGGCTGAAAGAAAGAGTGCAGTCACACCCCGTACCTGAAATTGTTAAACTACTTGGCGCAGGACCCCAAATTGTTGTTAGAACATTCCAAGGATACGAGATTAACGGATATACATTTTATACTAAATCCCAGAGTGATAAGAGCACGATGCAAAACAGTGGGGTGACGTTGGTGGCGACCTCTCAAGAATTCAGTAGATCCGGAGATGGCCGGGCTGTAATAGCATCAAAGTCATATTATGGCGTTATTCAAGAAATTTGGGAGCTCATTTACAGTCCTCGCCTGAGCATTCCCGTGTTTCGGTGTCAATGGGTCGAAGACCGAGGTGTTAAAGTTGATAACGACGGGTTCACACTCGTTGATTTAAACAGGGTTGGGCACGTTGACGATCCGTTTATACTCGCCAAGCAAGCCACCCAAGTCTTTTATGTACAAGACCCGAGTGATGATAGGTTGAGCGTCGTCCTATCCGGAAAAAGAAGGATTGTCGGGGTAGAAAATGTCGTCGATGAAGAAGAGTACGACCAGTTCGACGAAGTACCTCCATTTTGTACCGATGTGCAAACTGAGGTAGCAACACTTGAAGGGGTAGACGAAGCTGACTACATGCGGTCCGACCACAATGAAGGATTATGGGCCGAGGGTACCGTTCAAATAGTGGAAAAAAGGAGAAAAAGGAAAAAAAAAAGCATAATGTGTAATATTTATTTTGTTTAAGACCGTGTAGCTTTTAATATTGCAACTTTAGCTTGTAATATATCAAATAAAAAAGGAAAAAAAGAGGGAAAAAAAGAAAAAAGCATAATGCGAGTAATAGTATTATCAAATATTATCAAATATTATCAAATATTAGTTTAATGCTTATAATGAAGGATTATGTTTAATGCTTATAATATTATCAAATATTAGTATTAGTTTTTGAAAATATTAGTTAAAACATTTAATAATAAAATAAAATAAATATTAGTTAAAATATTAGTTTTCACTAAATATTAGTTAAAATATTTAATATTAGTTAAAATATTTAAGGAAGGATTATGTTTAATGAAAATATTATGTTTAAAATATTATGTTCAACTTTATCAAACATTTAATATTAGTTAAAATAAATATTAGTTAATATTAGTTAAAATAAATATTAGTTAAAATTGTCAAACTTCGGTATATGAAGTATTGCGGCCCGCAACCATTCAGAGAACTTTACTGAACCTGGGACCCACCTGTCGGACCAATTTATACACGGACATTTAGCTAATAGTCCGTGTAGAAAGGGTAGAGAGCTACACGGCCTTTTAGCTATATGTCCGTGTAGAAAGGGTAGAGAGCTACACGGCCTTTTAGCTATATGTCCGTGTAGAAAGGGTATTTGCACACGGCCTTTAGAGTAAAGTCCGTGTATAAAGATCTTTGTACACGGTCTTTTAAGTTAAAAGTCCGTGTATAATGAGAAAAACACTATTATTCGAAATCCTTCTCTTCCAAAATTTTCACAAGTCCGAAAAGAGAATAAACATCAGTTTCAAAAACCCTCACAGAGAAGATTTTGCTGAGCCTTCTCCGAGCTCTTCACCGCCTCCCCGCCTCGCCGCCTCGCCGCCTCACCACCTCGGTCTCTCTCCACCTCGGTCTCTCTCTCTCTAACCAGTGGTCTCTCTCACCCGTGGTTAGCTCTCTCTCTCTCGTTATTTTTCTTATTGGGTTTGAACCCGTTAGACATGGTTGGTATTTGTTATTTTACTTATTGGTTAGCTCTCTCTCTCTCAACCGTGTATGATTAGTATTGAACCCGTTAGACATGATTAGTATTGAACCCGTTAGCATATAACCTAGGTTATTTTAGGTTAATTTGTGCTTGAATACATTGTGCTTGTACCATAATTATTGTGCTTGTACCATAATTTCAGCATTGTGCTTGAATACATTGTGCTTGAATATAACCTAGGTTATTTTAGCATATAACCTAGGTTATTTTAGCATTGTACTTGTTGACATTGTACTTGTACCATAATTTTAGCATATAACCTAGGTTATTTTAGGTTAATTTGTGCTTGAATACATTGTGCTTGTACCATAATTATTGTAGGTTAATTCAAATAATCTAGGATATATGTCAACAAGTGATTGATTAATCTCTTGATGAATATAGGTTATATGTCAAAAGTTGGTTGATTAATCTAGGTTATATGTCAAATGATTTGATCTTTAATTTCATGCAGCACCATGTCGAATGAAAATGAGTACGAGGATATGATGGAAGAAGAGGAGCAGCAAGCTACTGCCTCGTCAGAAAGAAGGAGAAGAGGGCCTACAATGTGCACGAGCCATTCTGAGCAGACCCAACCCAAAATCTGGTTCACAGAAGACGGGCGTGCGCAGGGACCAGAACGGCTGAAATACTCAAATTGGTGTACGAGCTTCGTGAAACAAAATGCGAGTATCCTTGTTGAGAGATGGGATCATTTCGAGAAAGAGGTGAAGGACGAGTGGTGGAACACGGTGAAGGTAAAGTGCCTAACAACTCTTCTCTTGAATTTTCACTTATGTATGATCTATATTTAAATACACTAAATTTTTGTGTCAATCAGGCTCAATGGAACATCCAGAGTGATGTTCCAAAGAATAAGACGTTGAAGATTATGAACAATGGATGGAAGCAATACAAGAGCACGTTGAAGACGGAGTTCATGGAGAAAGGGAAAAATCCGGTCGGCTACTACAAATGGCTAAAACAAGAGGACTGGGATGCGTATCAAGTTTTGAAGTCTACTGAAGAGTTCCAGGTATCTAACTCGTGCCAAATTTATGCTTATTCTTTCTCGATTTGTACTTATCTTTCTAAAACTAACTGATCGTTATTGTCTTGTTTCCGTGAAGGCAAAGAGTGATAAAGGCAGGAGGACCGTTGCCTTTAACAAGTATCCACACCATCTAGGGTCAGGTGGTTACGAGGGTAAGTCGGCAGAATGGAGGAAAGTCCTGGATGCGAACAAGGATTCTGACTCACCCGTGGTTAGGATCCAAAATCCTAGGGGCAAAGATTGGGTCATGGGTAGAGCCGAGGTAACCGCTGACGGGAGGATAGTACTCCCAACGGAGTTGCAAAGCGTGGCTCAAAGAATGGTAAGAGTCATTTATAACTCCGAAAGTACGTCAATTGTTCTTTTGCTTTAACTAATTCTTCTACTTGAACAGTTGGAAGTGGAGGAGGAGGTCAACTCGGGTGCCCGGAGTGTCGAACGACAAAATGATTCCTTGTCCGCGGCGCTCGAGAATCCAGAACACCCGGGTCGAGTAAGGGGTGTAGGGGTCTACAGGGGCTGGAAGGAGGTGTTCCGAGTGGAGGGAGAGAAACCTCGAAGAAAATCTCGTGCCAAGGTAAACAAAGACGAGATAGTTGCGCAGATACGCGCGGAGGTGAGCAAAGAGTACGACGCAAGGTTTGCTGAGATGGAAGCAATGTTGACACAAATTAGATCAGCAACTACGCAGCCATCCGAGCAACCACCTCCCATTTCGCCGGGAATTCGGCGAAGTAGTCAAGCATCCGGCACGTGGGGCGCGAACGACGATTTGGATAATCTCAAGGTAATCAATACTTCTTCATAATCTAAAGGTATTTAAAACCTGTTTGCAACCTTGTTGGACAATATCGCATCACTAGAATAAACAACTTTCCTATAAATTTGCAGGACCCCAGAGCATGCGACCTCGTCCTGCGGAATGGCAGTGTTTCTATGATCGTTGCTAAGGGCGTTGTACATCCACTCGCCAAAAGTGTACACAATACTCAGCTAAGACCCGACCATGCATGCGTGCAGGTTGAGTTAGTCGTGGATGGATGGCAGCGCGTACCCCTTCCTGTCCCTACCGACGACGCGGTTGTGCTTGATGACGCACGGATGTCATTTGTCCAATGGCCCAAGAGTCAGATTGTTTTGGATCAGGTAATTCATAAAAAAATTCATTTATTTTTTACATTCAACTCATTCTTTTTGAAATACTAGAATAATACATCTATAACTTGATACAGACACGAGGAGATGATGTTACCGGTACGGCTCTCTCACCGGTACGTCAGGAGGTGGCTTGCGACATCGCGCCTGACGCGCCACAATCACCGCCCCGTCCTATGGTCACAGAAGAAGAATACAGCCGTTTGCCCAATGATTTGCGCCTTCTCCACGACTACTTGATGACGGCGCCCGACGGCATGGAGGCTATCATCATCCCTGTCCCACCTGGGATGTTTCTACACGAAGGCAGGGAGCTCCTGCTGTCGTTCAGAGACTTCAAGGACCTCTTCCACCACTCGTCATCCGACAAATGGCTCGATGTTTCACACATCACCATTTTCCTCATGTTAGTGATATTAAAATATTTTCATTATTGTATAGAACTCAAATATATATTCTAATTACAATATGATGAGTTTTCAGGAAGCTAGTCCGAAACTGTGATGAGATGGTTGAAAGGAAGAACTTGTGCGTGTTTCTGGACCCCGAGAAAGTGAGTTCTACGGCAGCGACATATTATCCGGATATGGCTATCGAGTACATGTGTTCTGCGATGCATCGTGCTAAGGCGGAGGAGAAGAAATTCATTCTCATGCCATACCACGAGGGGTTAGTTCTAATCTTAACTTATTTGTTGTTTATATTTTAATTAAAGAATTGTATAAAGGAATTAAAAGTTAAACATAAAAAAATGAAATCACACCATCAATCATAGCAAATACTCGTGTGACTTTTATATGCTAAAGTACTATAATTCTTCTCCTCGATCCAACAGCAAACATTGGTGCACGATTCTCATTGTGCCGTACTTAAGTGTGGGCATAATTATTGATTCTTGTAAGCCAGCAGGAAGGACCGCGGCTGCCGCCAAGTGCAAAGTTATCTTGCCTTTTGTGAATAAGTAAGCAATAATAATTCTATAGGTTTGCATTTCTTTCAATCATATCAAATTATAAAATTGCTAATTACATTCACTCACTTTTGTAAGGGCTTTTGTGAAATATATTAAAGAGGGAGGATCAGATAGCACGGGCACGCGCAAGAAAAGCAAGTTGAATTGGAAGTACATGGTGGTGAGCACACTTTATGAGTTAGAAATTTCATATCTTGTTAAAAAAATTATTGTCATTCTAACAAATGCCGCTAAATGTAAATTTCAGAGCCCGCAACAGAAGGAGGGTTGGGAATGCGCTTATTACACGATGATATTCATGTTTGACTTTGTCGAAAGAATACAATTCGAATTCCCAAAAGCGGTATGTACTTCATATGAATTTCCTATATAATAAGCAATTGATATCTACCTTTTCTGAAATACTAACTATTATAAAATTATAATTTTGTAGAATGTGACAAAGCAAGATCATTACTCTTCGGATCAGATCGACGATGTGCGGTGCATGTGGGCAAGGTGGTTTGCCATGGAATTTTGTAATCCTCGATATGGATTTGCATAATTTTGTATAATTTGGTGTATATGAATATTGTATAATTTATTGCATATGGATTTCTGGCTAATCTGAAAAATATGAATTTCTTGCTAATATGGATTTATTGCTAATCTGGAAAATATGGATTTCTTGTTATATGAAATCTGGAAAATCTGGAATATATAGTTCTGTAACAAAAATGGCTAGCAAAACTGGAGGCTAGCCGAAAAACAAAAAATACAAAAAAAAAAAAAATGTACTTTCTACACGGATATTTAACTAAAGTCCGTGTAGAAAAAAGATAGCTACACGGTCATTTAGTTAAATGTCCGTGTAGAAAGAGGAGAGCTACACGGACATTTAACTAAATGTCCGTGTAGAAAGAGTCAAGCTACACGGTTTTTTAGTTAAAAGTCCGTGTACAAAAAGAATCGTACACGGTTTTTTAGGTAATATCCGTGTAGCTCGGTAAATGGAGCGCGACACATTCTGGTCTTTGTACACGGCTGTTTGTGAAGTTATACGTGTAGAATCTTTAAAATTGCACACGGCCAAAAGTCCGTGTGTAGTTATTGAACTAATCGTACACCCTCGATTTAAACACGGTAGGAAATCCGTGTAGCTCTTCCTTTATTGTCCGTGTATAATCTCTTTTTTTGTAGTAGTGATTTACCAATATCGACCTTCATCCCCTATTTTAAAAGGTGATATTGATGATGAAATCACTATCCATGTCATTTAAATTATTGATGTAAGCATATCCACATTATTTATATTTGATGACATGCAAGCCGACATCAATAATTATGTCAGCATACATCTATGAGAAATGATAAATTTTATTCATTTCGGCGTCCACGTCAATAAGTAAATATACTAATTGTATAATAATTTGTTAATTTCCATCTGATCATTTTAATAAAGTTAGTTCGATCTGCATCAGAACCACTTCTAGAACTTTGATCAGAACCACTGGGACCACTTCTAGAAATTCTCTAATGACTTTTCAAAACTAGCAACTAATACGATATCACTTGAAACTCTTTAAACCATCTATTTGAATTTTGTAAACCATAACTCTGTAAACCATTTCTTTGAATATTGTAAACGTGTAAAAAATATTCAATTTTTTTTTTCCAAAATTCTTTTTTTTTTTAGATATGCATCTAGATACTACTTTCATTTGTTTTGAATTATGTAAACCATATCACATAACTCCTTAAACTAAAATTTTGAATTCTGTAAACTAAAGTGTGAAATATATCTTGATGTCCTACGTCCAAAAACTACAATTTTATGTTTTGAAATATGTCAACCTTAATGTAAAACTCTGTAAGATGAACCTCTAAATTATGTAAACATAACAACTAATCTCATAACACACATACTATACTATTCTGAGGATGCCTCTGATATATAGTATGATGATGAGACAAATGTCTCATCACTATAATAAGACATAACATCATAAACAAAATGAATTGCAAATTAAACATTTTACGATATTAAACAAATCAAAAGCATACATGTTTCCCACCAAGCATAACATATCTTACAAATCAAAGCACACATCAAAAGTCTAACATAGCACTAATTATTGTTAAACTAAAGTGTTTCTGACCAACCATCCAGACATATTACAAACCATTGTTTCTCATTCACAAATACACAAATTGTGCAACCTTGTGTACCACCCTGCTTCGGGTATTTCACAGGCTTCAAAGTAATTGTCTTCCAGGTATAAAATTTCATATTAAGCATTACTAAAAACTTCAAGTCCTAAATTCTATATACCTAGTGCATGAGTTCTGTAAACCTAAGTCAAAAATTATGTAAACCTAATGCATGAATTATGTAAAACTAAGATGATTTTAAGTGTTTAAAACCTAAAATAACATGTCAAGAATTATGTAAGCTTAATGCATAATTCTATTAACCTAAGATGATCTCAAGTGTTTAAAACCTAAAAATAATAGGTCCTAAATTCTGTAAACCTAATGCATGAATTCAGTAAACCTAAGTCAAAAATTATGTAAACCTAATGCATGAAATCACTAAACATGACAAGTGGGGCAACATCTGCTTATAACCCCTTCTTACAATGTGGGATTCTGTAAACCTAATGCATGAATTATGTAAACCTAAAATGAAGCAAAACCTAAGATGAGATAAAATCAGTTGTAATATAAACACTTAATAATTCATCTTTTCATCCTTAATCAATGAGACAAAAGTATAAAAGAAAAAAATTAGATTAATTACAAATTGTTTGTTCTTGATTCGCACATTTCACAGGCTTCAAACACTACTAGAATTTCCGTTTTTACCAAGGGTAGAAAACGCATTTCCAAGCTAGTGAAGGGTCCATGGAAATAAAATGGGCGATTCTGACACTTTTCTGACACCATGAACCTTTTCCAAAGGGAGTCCCTTGGAAAAAGTAGCGCTTGGAAATATTTCCTGTGTGTCCATGGAAATGTATCATTTTCGCCCTTGGAGAAAGTTTCGCTCGACCTGTGACCCACCAAACAGACCAAATATTATATTTTATTGAAGGTGCATGGAAATACTCAACCACTTCCGCTTGGAAATAAGCATGAACAAGATGGACATACTATTTCCAACGGCTTGCCGTTGGAAGTGTTTAGTATATTATGTTTATATTATTTAATGGTGAAGGTTCATGGAAATACTGGTACAAATGCGCATGGAAATGTTTTATTGATACAGTTTATATTATTTTATGGTTGAGCACAATATTTCCATGGGCTAGCTCTTGGAAATGTTCTGCCATTCTGTTAATATTATTTTATAGGGAAGGTTCATGGAAACACCGGGCCAAACACGCATGGAAATGTTTTATTGATACAGTTTATATTATTTTATGGTTTTTTATTATTTTATGGTTGGACATTATATTTCGATGGACTGGCCATTGGAAATGTTTGGTTCCTGGAGACAGAAACATTTCTGTATATTTTAGATCTCCCTTTGAATTGGCTAAATAAATAAATCACAGCAGCAAGCAAGCTTTAATTGTTATTAACTGAAACATCAGATTGAAAACTTAAATTTCGGTATTTGGAATAAGCCAATATATGAAATTTTGATACATACAAAACCTTGTGGCAGCAAGCAATATTGAGATGAGTGTGAGTGAAATTAGCATAAAATGAGTGCAAGTAAAATTAGCATAAAACATTGTGGCAGCAGCAAGCCTCTTGTCTACTCCTGCAAATGAGTGTTAGGTAAAATTAGAATAAAATTGCAGCAACTAATTAATCATGTCCAACACTACCAACTCAATCTTGGTGTCTAAATTCCCTAGAATATAACAACAAAAATAGAATGTAAAGTAAAAATTCTAATGCTAAAAGTAACACATACATGTATTGCCTAACCAATTAATATTCTTGATCAGATTGCTCGGAATAATCGGATTCCCACGAATCTTCTTCATCATTGTGATACTCTTGCTCCATGTCATGACCTTCATCATTTCCGTCCCTCACCATTGATTGCGGTGCATTTGATGTTGTTGGTGGAATTGAAGTTGGATCATCCACTAGTTCGTACTCGGCCACTCCAAGGACCAATCCATCCTAATCAAAATCTCGTCTATTTGGGGCCGAGATTGGATTATCCGGGCTTTCCTCTTGGTAAAATTCAATGTTTGCATCGGCACTCTCGTCACGAAACCTTGACTTCGGGCTTGTTTTCATCGCCACCTACCATGGGCGTCTATCTACTTTGTCCGATGCATAAGGTAGGTAACACACTTGGGTAGCTTGAGCAGCTAATACAAACGGCTCATAAGTTGCAAGGCGAGAAGTATGGTTAACCTCAACAATTCCATGTTCTTGGTCTACCCTTAAACCGTTTACTATGTCAAACCAATCACACCTAAAGATAGCTACCCTATGAGCATCATATACTAGCTCAATGACCTCTTGGAGAACACCATAATAGTCGGTTGGTATGTCATTCTCCGATACCTCTCCTTTGATGCAAACACCGCTACTTTGAGTAGCCTTGTTTTGCCCATATGTTTGTGTGTGAAATCGATAACCGTTGACTTCGTACCCTTCGTAGAAGTATGCTTGTTTGCTAGGTGTGACTCCTACCATTCGTATGTAGTCATCGCAATCTTCACGGGAATTTAATACTTTTTTCCGTAACCAATCCGCGAACCTATCTTGACGAACTTTTGGCAAATCCTGTGGGCTTGTGGCTACTCCAGATGTGAGCATGCATGTATCAAACTCTCTACACATTCCAACATATAAATAAATTAGATGTTGGTAGGTGTTATAATAGATACCTTTAAGAACATTAGAAGAAAATAAATTATAAAGATTATACCCCATGTACTTCTCGGATATCTCTGGACAGTTGAGGACAACATAGGTGTGTGCAGCCTTCCAATCCTCGTCACTGAGAGGCCTTCGTCTTTCCCTGCCCATGGTACGGCCTGGAGTATCGAATATGGATAGATGTACCTCCGAAGACTCCATGTTAGATTTGTCTGCAAAATAGTGGGTGGAAAATGTACCAATTTCTTTGGCAATTGTAGCCTCGACGATTGAACCCTCAACTTGTGCCTTGTTCGTGACTCTCATCCTCTGTTCTTTGTTGCGTCTGTAATTACATCAATGTTTTATGGTTGTTAGGTTCATGTCTTAGTAAAGTTTAGTAGTAGGAGCAATATGTAAGCTAAGTGTTTCTTTATTTTGAATAAAAAACAAACCTTTCACTTGGATACATCCATCGGGACCCTACAGGCCCACCCATCCTAGCCTCGTATGCTACATGCACCACAAGATGCTCCATTGAATCGAAAAAACCAGGCGGGAAAATTTTCTCCACCTTGCACATTGTGACGATAATATCCGCTTCTAATTTCTCCAAACGGGATGTATCAAGCTCCTTGGCACAAATCTCTCTAAAGAATGATGAAATCTCACATAAAACATCCCATACGGGATCCGGGACGAAGTCCCTAAATGCAACGGGGAGGAGACGCTCCATGAACACATGTAAATCATGAATTTTAAGGCCGGTGAGGGTGCAAGTGGTTAGGTTAACACACCTATCCCAATTCGATGCGTAGCCATCGGGGAACCTGACCTTCTTGAGCCATGTTAAAACAACCCTCCTTTGATCGGGATCGAGTGCGAATGGTGCCTTTGGTTTTTTGAACTTTCCCGTGTTGGTTTCAGACGGAGTTAGGTGCTGGTTGGGACGATCACAATAAAGAGCCAAGTCCTTTCTAGCTTTTTCATTATCCTTGGTTCTGCCACCCATGTTTAAAAGTGTGTATAACAAATTTTCTGTGAAATTCTTCTCCAAATGCATCATATCCAAATTGTGTTGCAACAGATTATCTTTCCAATAGGGTAAACTCCAAAAAATACTCTTCTTTTGTCAATGATGTGTGTCACCATATCCTGGAATCTGTCGTGGTCCTGACTTTTTACCCCATTCAATATCTGGGATCAAAGCCACTATATCGAGCAGCTGCTCTCCCGTCAATCTTGGTGGTGGCCCATTAGTCTCGACTCTACCTTTTATGAAATTCTTCGTATCAAGACGGAATGGGTGGTCCGGAGGCAAAAAGCATCTGTGACAGTCGAACCAAGATGCTTTTCCACCATGTCCGAGTTGAAAGGCATTTGTCTTGTCCATGCAATAAAAACACCCCATTCGACCTTTGGTACCCCACCCACATAGCATCTCATAAGCCGGGTAATCACTTACCGTCCAAAGTAGTGATGCATGCATCTCGAAATTTTCTCTTTTATAACCATCCCATGTCATCTCTCCATGTAACCACAATTTTTTCAATTCATCGATTAAAGGTTCGAGAAGAATATCGATGTCCCGACCAGGATGCTTTGGTCCCGGGATGACAAGCGCGAGGAACATGCTATCTTCTTTCATTATCATGCCAGGTGGTAGGTTATACGGAAACACAAAGACCGGCCAACATGAATATGGAGCCGCACTGGAGTTGAAGGGCATGAATCCATCCGTGGTTAGCCCCAACCAAACATTTCTCACCTCTTCCGCGAAGGTCGCATGTTTTCGAGCGAAATGATTCCAAGCCTCCCCATCCGCCGGGTGCACCATAACCCCGGGTTTGACCCGCACACCCTCCTTATGCCACCTCATATTGTGGGCAGATTTGGCGGACATGTACATCCTTTGCAATCGGGGTGTGATAGGTAGATAACGGAGTATCTTTTTTGGAACGGGTTTTGCCTTCTTGTTGGGTCCGGAGGCTTATATCTTGATTCGCCGCAAACATCACACCGTGTCTTCTTCTTCTTAGCTCCTTTGTTGTACAGCATACAAAAATTTGGACATACATCTATTTTCTGATGATCCATGCCCAAATCTTCAACCAACCGCTTGGATTGGTAGAAATTTTCCGGCATTCGTTCACCCGAAGGGAGGGTGCTTTTAATTAGACCCATGATATCATCAAAACACTTTTGGCTCAATTGGTGTTCTGACTTCAAAGCTATGGCATGTGTCACAACCGACAAGACGGTGTGTGTCTCGCATTTCAGCTCACCCGAGGAGTTAACTTTCCAAAGCGGTGTATTGGACGATTGCATCATATCGAAGAATTTTTTAGCAGCTCCAGCAGGTTGGACCTCATTCCAATCGAATTCAGGACCAGCGGCATCCCTTACCATGTCACCCATTTGATCAGTGGCATTGCTCGTTGGTGGATTTGGTGGCATCGCTCCTGGATGTTGTTCCCCGTGTTTGTACCAAACATGATATAGGTTGCAAAATCCAAATTGAAAGAGGTCTAGTTCGACGGTTTCCACATCTTTGGTTAAGAGGTTGTCACATCTTTGACACGGACACGGTATGCATTGCCTTCCATTATTGTCGACACTCACAACCGAGGGTTTCGACAATGCTGTTTCGAGAAATTCAGTCACACCAGCAACGAATTCGGGTTGAAGACTTCCACTAGTATGATGTCTGTACATCCATCCCCGATCAGTGGCCATTTCAAGATCTGTAAAAAGTAGTTATGAATGAAGATCTTCGATTTGGTAGGTTTATGCAACTCATTTTTGGTGACAGTACAATGCACTTTGTAGTTCTTATTTTTGTAAGAGAGTTCCACTAATTATGCATTATTGGTAGGAGACACTTGGCAATAAGATGTATGCCCAAACTGGTATACTTTTAACTCTGTCACCAAAAAATTATGCATTATGTATTATATGAACTCTGTCTTTTTGTGTATTTTTGGTAGTGACAGAGTTCAAAACTGTTTTTTTAGTGACAGAGTTCAAAGCTTGCCAATAAGAAATCCAATATTTGGAGCTGAGTTAGTAGCAAGCCTTGAGGTACTTGGCCATTTATTTTGGGCTAATAATTTTGTTGATGTTTAGCTCCAACCTCGTTTTACAAACAACCCTCTTTCTTTATCCATGTTGCAGTGTTGCCTTTATTCTGATAGAACAATACACAAGTTCATTTAGACCATATCATGGAGAAAGAGAAATACCTGTAGAGAATTCCAAAGATGACTTAAAATGGCCCCGTGTGTAGATCTGACTTGAGAAGGACAATGGAGCTCCAATTGTAAAGGGGAATTAAGGGGAAAACAAAAAACGGGGGAAAGGGCCACAACAGTGGGAGCTATGGGAGTTGGCGACTGATTTCACATGGGAGGTGGCGAGGGGGCTCTATTGGGACAGAGTTATGGGAGTTGGCGACTGATTTCACAAGGGAGGTTAGCGAGGGGGCTCTATTGGGACAGAGCGACGGATTTCACAAGGGAGTTGGCCATTGTTTGGACTAGGTTATTGTTGGAAGTATTTCTATCGCTATAACGACGGAGATAATGGCAACTAATTGTTGAGTAACTACATTTTTCTGAGGCGTACCCAGATTGTACGCATAAATTGTAACCATTACCACAAACATTACCACCCACACAATTAAACAAGTTCAATTGTAACCATTACCACAAACATTAAAAGTTCAACTAACCATTACCATAAATTCAATTGTAACAATTACCACAAACATTACCAGTAGCACAATTAAACAAGTTCAACCATAGTATTAGTTCATGAATTTTTATCATCATATCATAATTTAAACATGGCACAAGTTCATGTAAACACATCCTACTTTAAACAGTTCATCACATCCTACAATTAGATATTCTTAACTATTACAATTTTTTAAAACAGTTCATCACATCCTACTTTAAACAGTTGGTTTTTTCCCCCTGGGAGAATTGGTCATTGATGGTTGAGGGTTCTCTCCACCTCAAGAATTGGTGGTTGATGGTTGAGCAGTTTCTTCCCCTTCGTTATGGCCCCCACCCGCAGTGCCCGCACTTCCTGACCCCTATAAAACAAGGGAAAATATGAATAAATGCCATGTTGCTTGAAAGAGGCTTGCATTAACATAGCAACTCTAGTTTAGTAGCAGAGATGGCCTTACATTGAATTCTGGAGGTTTCAGTCCTTGAGCATTGAAGAGCTGTCCAAAACACTTTATTATGTACTCATTGTGTTTTGCAATCTCGTCCATTTCAGATTTGTGGCGCTTCTCTTGAGCAGCTAATGAAGAAGCAAACTCCTTTCGTTCAGCTGCTAGTAAACCCGACACCTCATCCTTAGTGTATTTCCTCGGTTGTGAGTCAGCTGAGGTGGCGGTGCTCTTTGTAGGGTTCTCAACAGAAGCTTCCACTGTCTCCAACACTCTGGTGGCTTCCCTCGTCCTTGACTTGTTGCCAAAGCCAAATAGCCGGCCTCGCTTATCCTCTCCTTTGACTACTTCCTCCCACATTTCATACTCTTCCTTTTTATCACCATTAAATTCCTTAATATTTTTGAAGCTTTCCTACATTGATTACAAATATATGTGAAGTCCTAATTCATATGTCAGGAGTCCTAATTATAATACCAGCAGTTCGTATGTCAGGATATTATCGTCATAGTTCGTATGTCACTATGGCTACGAACTGCTGGTGAAAGAGATTTGTCATAATTCATATGTCAGGAGTCCTAATTATTTGCTTATTGCTTATTGCTTATTGGTGAAAGGGATTATGTCACTATTATTTGCTCATGATGTACAGAGATAGTGACAAAGTGGGGGTTTACCGCTGTATCCCGTGCACGCTTGTTGACATACACCTTTCCTTCTTCTGACTGCCTCGTGTGTGTTCGATCAAAAACATCCAGCAATCCAACCGACTGACCCTTCTCGGATATCTGAAATTTGACCAATTGATATTGATGGCGGTGTTAGTAAATGAATACAATGTAGTTATCTTACTAGTACTTGCCAGTGCTTGCTTGTGCCAATGTGACTTTACGTAATAAATTTATATATCAAAATCTTGATAAGCTCAATCATTCTTTCATTCTCCTTCAATATCATATAAATATTTACTGCCCCCCTGCTTGTGATTGATTATGTTAATAAAAAAAAATAAGTTGCTGAAAGGTGTTATCTTACCAGTGCTTGCTTGTGCTTGTACGTACTCCTGGATCCCGCAACATGGTATACCACGCCACGTGATTTTGTTCTGTTATCTCGGTTAATGGTCGATATTTGGTCCCATTTTGGAGTGGACCAAATATCGCACAAGCCCTTCCATGCTTCGACGTTCTTGCACCATTTTGGAGGATGAATTTTCCACACCTCCTTGTCTGCTCCATATTTCTTCTTAAACATGGCCCTAGTTTCTGTCATTTCACGCTGATATGCTTCTGCCGCTATGTTCTCGAAGACATCAAGACAACGCTTGATGTCTTCCTCAGGCCCCCACGAATACCTCTGCATGAACTGAATTAGGATTGCCAACCTCGCCTTCGTAGGAAACATCTTCTAAGACCTAAATGGTCCAGGCAAGTTCTCCAATGTCAGAAGCCGTATTGTGGTGATCACCTTAGTGCAGATGGGACTGCACGTGAACTCCCCATCACCGACGACCAGCAGTTCCGGTCTGTCAGCTGGTGCCGTAGGGTCACGAGGCTTTGCAAGACCCCGCCCACACCGGACATCACTTTTCTCCTTGTTTCTCTTTCTTTTTTTCTGGCCAACAGGCCCCTCAGATGCCGACGCAACTAGCTCTTGCCCGCAGGCTGCCAAGGCCTCGGGACACTCTCTAAGGGGCCGACGCATCTGGCACCTCCTACTGCCATCGTCAACCCCGACATAAAAGTGTGGAGCCCTTGACTGACCATTCTGACATTGCTCGTCAGAGGGTTCCGATGACTGGTCAGAACAGGCCATGCTTCGAGAGAGGTCAGCACCTTCCCAATTTTCCATGTTTGGTGACCGGTAAGTACGATCCCACGAAGGCCAGCTCGAGTCACGGGTCAAATCTGGTGCCCCGGCCATGGTCTGTGACAGGTCAGCATGTTCCACTACCCGAGGGGGTGACCAGGCAGACCCCGGCTGATCAGCTGACGGTGACTGGGCAGCAGACTCCTCGATTGATGGTGTCTGAACTGGTGGCTGGGAAATTTTCGGTGCTGCGGCCTTGGTCTGTGACATGTCAGCACTTCCCACTACCTGAGGGGTGACCGAGAAGACCCGGCTGATCAGCTGACGGTAACTTCGCAGCAGGTTTCTCGATTGAGGGTGGCTGAACCAGTGGTTGAGAAATTTTCGGTGCTGCGGCCTTGGTCTGTGACATGTTAGCACTTCCCACTACCCGAGGGGATGATCGAGAAGACCCCGGCTGATCAGCTGACGGTAACTTCGCAGCAGGTTTCTCGATTGAGGGTGGCTGAACCAGTGGTTGAGAAATTTGCGGTGCTGCATCGTTGGTCTGTGACAGGTCAGCACTTCCCACTGCCCTAGAAGGTGACCGAGAAGACCCTGGCTGAGCAGCTGACGGTAACTTTGCAGCATATTTCTCGATTGAGGGTGGCTGAAATTTCTGCATAACGGGTTTTGGGCCGAACCATAACTTGGCACCCGAACGTGTTACAACTGGCCCAGTGTATTTTTGGGTAGGTTTCTCTTTAGGCGGAGGCATTTGTGGCAGGGAGACATTTGCGGAGCAACTCGGATTGAGTCTCGGGGATTTTCGCCGTTGCACAAACTCATACTTGCGAGCATCACCGTCCTTATCCATGTAATCTGTGAAATATAACACATGCATTAATTTCACTACGAGACGATAGCCAAACCAAACTTGTAATGGCATGGCTGGTACAACACCTCATCCAAATCAAGAAAAATAAGAACAAAGTGAAATGTATTAAAATGCACAAACATAACCAGTATTATTTAAACAAACAATTAATTGCATGGTTGACAGACCTAATTAAAGCATCAATATGATGTATCAGCACCATGACAGACCTAATAATTGATTTACAAACAATATGCACATCCCATGATTACAAACAATTACAAATTATTGATTTAGGGTTTATATTACAATGCACATCCCTAAATTTAGGGTTTATATTACAATTTCGATTGTTTCAGTTCACATATAAGCATAAATAATTTATTGTTGCAATTAAAGGTGCACTGAATCTTTCCAAAGCAAGATTAGATGTGCATTGAAACAATCGAAGGTATATTTAGGGAGGTGATATTCTAAGGGCAATAATTTCAATAATGAGAACTGAAATGTATATCTGCCATGTCATTTACAGTATTCGCATACCCAATTTTATTGGTTGACTCATGATACTATGTTTTTTATTTACTGGTAGAGTACAAGTGTGGATGTATCAGAACACATCAATTGTAATCAGTCAATATGATGTATCAGAACGTTCAATTGTAAGAAATAGTTTCAAATTATACAGTACAAGATACATTAAGGTTAGATAAGTTATTCACAAATGTAGAAAGGGCTAAAACAGTTGGGTATGATAATTGATTATGTTTGGATGCATGCACTATAAAGTGAGTTATATTTAAATTTATTTACCATGAAATATAGCAGTTGATTTCAAACATAAAAATTAAATATTACAGAAATTTCTATGCAATTAAACATTTTATGTGTACAAAAAGAAATAATTGGTACCTACTGGGAAGCAAGGATTGGTTTCCCTTCTATATGTACAAAAAGCGATAAAAGATATTTGAGATTTAAATAATATCCTTATTAGTTATTTATTGATTACATACTCAGATTTGATATTAAAAGAGAAGGACAAATTGGATATCAGTACAATAAATTGAAACAAGGAGAGATTTGTGCCAATAGAAACTAATCTAATAAATTAAAACTATTGTTCCAATTATCTCTTAGCTCTCATTACTAAAACTATTGCCCTTAGAATAGCACCTTCCTACATTTATTTCGGCTTAAACCCTAAATTGAAAAATTCCCCAATCCAGATGAACAATCGACAAAAAATTAAGAAAAACAAAGGAAAGAAGATTTACTTAAACGGAAGAGAGCGGTGAGTATGGCAACGGTAGGGTTTATCTCGGGAGAGAGCGGCGGCTTCCGCAACTGGTGAAGATGGTAGGGTTTAACTCGGGAGAGATCGACGGTAGGGTTAAGTCGGGAGAGAGCGGCGGTAGGGTTTAACTATGGCGGTAGGGTTCAACTCGAGGGAGAGCGGCGGTGTTCGCAACTGGTGAAGACGGTGGGGTTTAACTCGGGAGTGATCGGCGGTAGGGTTTAACTACGGCGGTAGGCTTTCGTAAATGGTGAAGACGAGGATACGGGAGAGAGCCTTCGAGTTGAAAGAGGGAGATGGTCGGGTTCTTTTGAGGAGTAGAGAGGGGGTGGAGAGAAGAGTTTTCAGGAGTGGAGAGGGGGTGGACCGGTGGAGACTGGAGAGAAGAGGGAGTGGTCAGTGGGGTGTCGCTTTGTCTTCGATCCATAATTTTTGAAAAAAAACGCTAAGTCCTGCGCTTCTGTGGTGATTGTTTTAGTGGAGGTGACGTCACTGTTATCCACAAGGGTTTGGGTGAAGCTGCAACTAAATCTGAACCCTTCATTTTTTATAATGTAAATCTCAAAGACAGAAATTTTAATAGGCGAATCATAACCTCTTCATACGGTTATGATCTTAAGTGGTCATGCGTTTTATTCTTTTGGATGGGCAGCAGATCAAACACCATAATTCAGCTCAGTTGGGTATAGCATTCACTCACCTCACCAACTCATTGATCGATTCTCTAAGGTAACATTATCTCCAAATTACGTTATGACCTTCGGATTATAATTACGCACCAATATTAAAGAATCTAACGACTAACATTGGCCCAGATGTAATCAGAAATATTACTCTACCTCGGAGAATTTGGACAACCATTTGCTGGGTCTGAAACGGAGGAATCCATTGATAACTGGATACCCTTCATCACAGATCATACGGCATATAGTGCACAGCCGTAATCTGATTGTAATGCATGTACAAACATAAATCTGAAAAAATTCAAAAAAATTAAAATTTTGTTTTTAACAACTTATATTTACAAATCATATCAATCTTTGTCATTTTCAATTAATTTTTTCATTTTTAGCATCTTCAAATTGAGCCAAAAGTTCTGGACCGTTTATTTTTGTATAAACAATCAACGGTCGATCTGCAATGAAATCACGTCAATTTTTTTTTCAAATGATCACGTTAGTACCGCGAACCTAAAGAATAAAAAAATATGGGAGTTCTAACAGTTTTAACCTTTGATCCAGTGTATATTATTTGTAGCCCTACGATATCACGACATTCCGTCGCTTGGATGGATGTGCAAATGAACACCAAATAAGCTCAAACTCACCGACGTTGAAATAAATGGAACACTCTTTAGTTTGAACGGTTCGGATCAACTTATGGACGACGTTTGTCTTTGTTCCTTCATTACATAACCCAACAAAGTTGTTGTTCTGTGGTTGATCATGTGTGTACACAAGTCTTTGATTAAACATGCATACACAACCATACAACTTTTTGGGTTAAATATTTTTTTACAATGCCTCATAACGTTTATAGCATTACTTTTGGTTTAAATTTTACAATATCATTTTTATTATACCCATTTTAAAATGTTAAGGTTGTTTTAGCATAACAAAAGAAATTAAAACCCTCACTATATCATCTGTCCATCACCAGTATATATCCGATGTTAGTCCAAAGGGATAAAAATCTATGGTATTCTTATCCCAATCATTTGAAGTTCTTCATACGCTAATCTTATAACAAAAAAATTTCGGTGCACTAATATCAGCAAAGGTTAACGGCTGAGATCGGAGTAACCTGGTCCTGTTATCCATTTGAAACAGCAGCGGATTTGGGGAAATCCATCACCAGCAAGAATTCGCATCCTCTGAGTTATATCATATTGTGCGTGATAGTTTGGAAAATCTCAACCGTGCAAACACGTTCTGCCGAATCATAAAGCTCAAATAATATTGGCCCCCTCCGCCATCCCCGAGTAGGCACCTGACACGTCGGTAACGCAAAATATGAGGTATCTCAGAGGATACAAACTCCACAGTCAAAGAGGTTCCCGATTTTTCATTTGCGCAGAGCAGTTTAAACCCCATACAGCGCAATATGCGTTATTTTGATGTTGTACTTCATAGTTCTTTGTTATGCACGAAGCTGAGACCACTCTGTGAATTGTTCTGAAATTCCACTTTCCCCCCATCGCAGCTACAGCAGATCATCTTTCCCCCCAAAACACCAAAAATATGCCGCCTTCTATTTCCCCTAAATTTCGCCCTCTACTTAAGTTAACGCAAAATTGGCTTTCTCCTGTCCTCATCCTTTCCCTACCTCATTATTGTTGTCGCCCAATGCTGCTCTACAATCAAATCCGAAGCTAGTAGACGACGGCCACTCAACTGGGTTTGCAAGATTAACATAAATTTCAATATAGAGTTTGATTCTGGTTAGCTAAAGGTTCTATTTTGGTTCGATCCGATCATTATTTTTTTCCCCTTTACTTCCAATTTTTTTCACTTAGGGTTTGCTAATCAACAACAATTTCAATCTAGGGTATGGTTCTGCTTCACTGAAGGTTCTTTTTTTGTTCACTCAGGGTTTATTTTTTCCCCCTTTACGTTCTATTTTTGTTCACTTAGGGTTTAATTGTTTTTCACTAAAGTTTAAAATTGGGGGAAACAGGTTATGTACTATATAATCACGTCACTTGAGTAACTTACTTACATATCTTATTGTTGACAAATGAGGAAAAAAGCATATTTACACATTTTACTGTCGAAGTCATTTTTTTAATATAACTTCAATAACTATAGTAACTAAATCACTTTAGTCACTTTAGCACCTGTTTAGCATATGTTTGACTGTAATACACTCTTTATTCACTCTTGTTAGTTGGTTATATACTGATGTTAGTGGGTTTAGGAGTCCAAATAAAGTCTGTCAAGGATTATTCTACCATCGGATTATCTCTTATAAATTATTTTACTTCGGATTCTCTCTCTCTGTTTTTCTCTTTCAAAGATTGACGGGGACCTGTCAAGGATTATATTGATAAATGATATCTCTGTCGTTCCTTTTTTTATGTTGATCCGTGGAGGTGGCAATTGACTTGTTGGGGTTGGGTACTGGTCATGCATGTCAAATTAAGCTCAGTTCATGTCTGGGGTGGTAAATTTCTGGTCGAGTTTAAATCTTTTAAACAATGAATCTCTATATGTTAGCTGGGTGGCATTTATGTATCTTTACATTGTTTTTTACGTGAATATAATTTGCTTTACTTAATTGATATTCAAAACAATCACTCTAATGCATAGAGAAGTCTCCGCTCTAATTCAAAACAATCACTCTAATGGTCGAGAAACTGACATTGCTAGTTAAGTAATTTTGTGTAATGAACCTTGATTTGCTTGTGCCCTCTTTCTGTAACTTGACTCATGCCAACCCTTAATTATAGTGAGTACTTGACTGCGATCCAACACTCTTTTGTAGAAGTGACTGTTTCATATTAATGCAACGGGCAATCCTGCTTTTTATCAAAAACTTAAATTATATCCCGTAAATGTTTATTTTTTTTTTTCAATTGTCAGATGGCTCCCGGAAAGACTGGTCTAACAAGGGCATATTCTAAAAAAAGAACGAAGAGAAGACATCAAACACAAGAACCACTCGTGGTTGGGGAGGGTTCAATTGCTGGTGCAGAAGGTGAAATTACAACAAGTCAACCCCCAAAGAAAAAGGGGCGAGGTCCTGGAATCATTAGAAAATCGACGGAGATATTGGAAGATCGACCCATCATCTGGCCAATCTCGGATCGTGCGTTCACTTGTAAAACTGATCCACAGCAGATAACAGCAGCAATCACCAGGTCACTCTTCCTTATTACACTATTCCATACTTAATGTTCTTAGGTTGGAACAAATTTGATGTTTGCATCATTTCAAAATATATTGAATGAAGTTCTGCCGCATGTGTTCTGAGCATTATTTTTTGCTAATCTAATGGTTTCATTACATAATTGGAACAATTTTTTAGATTAGTTTTACTAAATTTTCAATAACTGAACAGGATGATTTAGGGCCGCTGTGCATAAATTGGGTGTAATAGTAGTTGAGCTAAAAGAGATATTAATTGAGGTAGTAATGCATGAGTACTTGCTCAACTGGAAGTGTTGATTACTTCCATATGACATTTCATTTTACTAATCACACTGAGTAAAACAAGATCAGTTTTGACCATTATGCAAAACCAGCTATGTTGAACCTTTAAAATATGGAAAAAAAGCATGAAAGTCCCTACTTTTTTGTAGTACAGGTGCATTTTATGAGCTGTCATGTTACCCCATGAAAAAAAGCATCCAAGTCCCTACTTTTTTTAAAATATGAAAAAATCATGTAAGTCCCTACTTGATCAGGTTTGACCATTGGACTTGTATCAGAATTCCTTTCAAGGCCTGTAAACAAAATGAAAATACAATGCTGATACTTCACCTTTCTATCAATAGATTAGTGCTGAACCATATGCCCGCACCATTACGAAGTTTCCATGCATTCGACGATACCACGAAGAAAAATATCGAGTTCTTATTTTTGGTACCCTCTATTTAATATGCTTTTCATTCTTGGAATTAGAAAAATACCCTCAATGGCTGAAGTCAATTTCTACTTTTAGAAAAACAATAACAACTGTCATACTAATGCTAATGCTTATATCTACATGTAATGGGTCCAAAATCACCAAAACTACAATTATAGAACTGTCTTAGTTTGGGGCTGTTTGTAATAGGGTGCAGTCTGAAATTGTACATTACTAAACTACATTTATTGCTAAATACAACCACTGACTGTTTTTAAACAAAACTACAACTAAAAATTTATTTGGGTCAATGTGTACAAAACTACAATCCTTCACATGGCAAACAGCCTCAGTAATGCAATTTTTTTCAGTTGTAAAACATGTATACCCCATTAAAGCAGTACACATTTTTTTTTGTAGAAGAAGTTTACATACCATGAGGATGAAGATCCCCTCCATTGTTAGCGTGTTTTGTATGCCATAGCAGCAAAAAGATACAGCGAGGAGCTGCACGAGGCTAGGGACAGTTGCTTTCAGAAATTTGGCAATAACATACAGGCATGGAAGAAATGCATTCCACATTGGTGCCTTGACCATCTCCATTGGCACAGTCTTTGTGATATCTTTGCCACAGAGGCGTGGCAAGGAGTGAGTATAACAAACAAGGTTAACCGCTTAAAGTCTGGACGCAAAATCGCCCACCATGGGGGATCAGCTAGTGCACATCAGCACTATGAAAAACTGGTATGCTTCATGAACACCTTTGCAAATTAAAAATATATGTTATTAAGGATACAACTGAACAGCAAGTTCCCCCTGTTTATTCATTTTCTTGTGTAGACGGCATTAAACAATGGAAAAAAGCCACCAATGAGGGCACTTTACATCCATCTTCATTGTGCTAAAGAAGATGGCAAATCACCAATTGTTGCCCAAATGGAAGCTGCTGCTGCTGCTGCTGCCGCTGTCACCGCCGCCGCGGTGGAGTCTGGACCAGTATATCCCAATGAAGCTAATGGGGTAATTGATCCAAGTACAAATGAGGCTAACACACAACTTGAATCTTTGGATATCAACTCCTTGCAGTTTACAAATGATCAAACACAAGCAGTCTATGTAAGTGATAATATGTACATATATTCGCTGAAATGTCATACCTCTTTTACATTATTGGAAGTAAAGACATAACTTCCCTGGTAATATGTTTATGGTGGTAAATATTGTTGTCTACAGTCAATTTTCGATTGTATGACTGCTCGTGGTAACCCACCTCCAAATAGACCTAATAACTTACATATATTACAATCATAAGAATAAAGACACATCCAAACTCCAATTCGATTGTATGACTGTACATCATCTTCTAGTTATCATGGTAACCCACATCCAAATTTTCGATTGTATGACTGGACACTATGAATTATCAGAACATATTAGCTATTTTTAACTGAACTTAACAATATTCCATATTTTCCATATGTTTTCATTCATAGCAAAAAGTGAACGATATGATGGCTGATGATGCCAATTCCAGCATGGACGAGAGCACCATGTTCTTGTCAGCTGTTGGCGGACCAAAACATGGTAGGGTTAAGGGTTTTGGAAGCCTGCTTGACGATAGGGTGCAAAAAGCAAACAAACAAACCAGGCCCAGCCACACACCATGTTCTGTTTCGGGCCTGACAAATGCTGGAGAGGAGACACAATTATCTCGCGCTGAATTACAGGCGCTCTTGGCGGACAGTGATCGTCGTCAGGCTGAGGAAAGGGTCGAGCGAAAAAGAGAACTAGCACAATATGACTTCTATATCAAAAAATTATTCAACATGCTTGGTTCACAAGTGCCCACTGAACAGGTAATTTATACAAATTTATGACTAATTTATGCTCCTTTGGTTTTAAAGTTCATTTCTGTGTTGACATATTATAATATGAAACTTTGGTTATAAGTTGCTTTGTTAAAATCACCATATCATCTATCTGATACCTGTGTTGTGTATATAATTAAGGTTTGTGTGGTGCTTCTTAGTTAGCCATATTCATTGCTTGTACATTAATGTGGTGCTACTCTTCTTTTGCAAATTATAATACCAGCAGTTCGTAGCCATAGTGATTACAATAAAATTCATCAATCTAGTAAGGTTTGTTTGGTGCTGCTACATTAGCCATATATATTCCTTGTAAATTGTAATATAGAAATTCATAAATTAATTTTTAAATCAGATCCTACTCTTGTCATCTCCAAATTATAACACACTGCTTGCATTTTCAACGCTTAGGGTCACGGTTCCACCTCTCAACCATCTCATGAAGGAGCTTCACACATTCAGCCGGGCATCTCCCAGGTAAAGTGTTTTACAAGGGGATCTTTAATTTCTTATGAAAACAAGCCGCTAATTGAGGGAGGGGGGTTATAAATAAGTACAGTTAATTATAACCACATTGAGGGTTCCCTACTTGTTGTTATTTGTGATTCCAATTACCAAGTATAGTGCAAACTTCTATTTTTTGAGGGAGGGGTTAAGCATAATTTATTTTCTGAATTATAACCACATTGAGGGTTCCTCTAGCTATTGTTGTTATTTGTGAATCCAACTATTAAGTATATTGCAACCTTCTGTTTTATGAGGGAAGGGGTTAGCATAATTCATGTTCATATACAATAACATGCTCTCTCCATACTCTACACTTAGGGTCTGCCATGTCTTACACCACCAAATCAGGGAGGGTCTTTCACAGCACTATTAAATCAAGATGGACACGATGAACTTGCCACAGATGGAGCCGGGATGAACCCATGGTTTGGTCAGTCAAGCTTCATCGTGAACCCGCCCTTCTAGAGAGGAAAAGTGTGCCTTTTAATATATATCTTAGTTCTAACAAATGCTCAACATGGGTAACTTATTTTGTGACTTTCTGTTAACAGATGGGGGGTATATTTTGGTATATTTACAAGGAAAATATAGTCATGTTTTTGTAATGTGTTTTGCACATATTTTGGTACAGTGTATGATGACAATATGTTAAGGTTAATTATATGATGACAATATGAATCAGTGTGTTTGTCTCTATTTGGTATAATGGGAAATGGGGAACATTACCGGGTTGGTACAGGGAGCAGTACCGGGTTGGTACAGGGAGGATTGTATAATGGTGGCAAGCTGGTACATTACCAGTTAGCATGACATTTCCATGGGCATGTACATGGAAAAAAGAGAACGGACCTCCATGGAAATACTAATCTTCGAATAAGTCATGTGGGTCCCACGTTGTGTTTCCATGGAAATATACTGTGGGGCCCACGTGTCTTCCATTGGAAATACTCAGTTGGGATCCACCTACGCTCCCTTGGAAATACTCCGTTGGGACCCACCTACACTCCCTTGAAAATAACCAGATGGGTCCCACGCTAGATGCCCTTGGAAATAACTAGGTGGGCCCCACCTTAACCAGCCTTGGAAATAATCTGTGGGTCCCAGGTTCGCTAGCCTTGGAAATAATCAAGTGGACCCCACCTTAGCCAGCCTTGGAAATACAAAGTGGGTCCCAGGAACGCTACCCTTGGAAATAATCAAGTGGGCCCCCATTCACATGCTCTTGGAAATAATCCAGACCGGGGGCAGGTGTGAAACTATTTCCATGCGTTGCTTTTCCAAGGGGCATCGCATGGAAAAAGTTAAAAAAACTATTACCAACGGGTAGCGCTTGGAAATGTAATATTTTGGAGTATTTCCATGAAGGCTTCTATCAACGGTAGTATTTCCATGTCCGGCCCTTGGAAATGACCATTTTTGGGCTTATTCCAACGGGTAGCCCTTGGAACAAGCCCTTTTTCTCCCCTTGGTAAAAATGGAAATTCTGGTAGTGAAAGTAATTGTCTTCCATATTTCAATAGCTAAATAAAGTTTCATATCAAGCATTAATAAAAAATTCAGGTCCTAAATTATGTAAACCTAATGCATGAATTTTAAACCTAAGTCAAAAATTCTGTAAACCTAATGTATGAATTTTGTAAATCTAAGATGATCTCAAATGTTTAAAACCTAAAATAACATGTCAATATAATTTTGTAAACCTGATGCATGAATTATGTACTCATATGATGACGCAAAGCCTAAGGTGAGACAAAATCAGCTGTAATATAAACACTTAATTATTCATCCTTCCATCCTTAATCAATGAGGAAAAAGCAGATTATAAGAAGAAAAAATTAAGTTGGATTAACTACAAATTGTTTGTTCTTGATTCAGGCATTTCATAGGCTTCAAAGTAATTGTCTTCCAGGTTTCATTAGTTGAAATAAAGTTTCATATCAAGCATTAATAAAAATTTCAGATTCTAAATTCTGTAAACCTAATGCATAAATTTTGTAAACCTAAGTCAAGAATTCTGTAAACTTAATGCATGAATTATGTAAATCTAAGATGATCTCAAGTGTTCAAAACCTAAAATAACATGTCAATAATTCAATGAACCTAATGCATGAATTATGTAAACCAAAAATGATCTCAAGTGTTTAAAACCTAAAAATAACAGGTCCTAAATTCTGTAAACTTAATTGATGAGTTCCAAGACAGAACAAATCATTCGCAAATTCTAATCTCACGGTCACGAGCCAAGAAAATCAAGGAAGCAAATTCTTGAAACCAGATTTCAACGGCTTGGGGTTTTCCATCGATTTGTTTGACTTTCTTGGGTTGATTTCAATTTGTTTGTGGGTTCAAAGGAGTAAATCTCCAGTGGGATAGCATCATTAATGCATGAATTATGTACACCTAAGGTGAGGCAAAAAAACTTGTAATTTTGAATTTAAATTTCAAATTCTACATCAAAAATTGAAAAAAAAAAAAAAAAACCTTGATAGAAGGCGTGATCTTATAAGAGAAGATAATTGGAGAAGAAACACGATTTTACAACAACAATTGCAATCAAA
This sequence comes from Carex parvula, assembly GCA_025461045.1. Taxonomy (NCBI): domain Eukaryota; kingdom Viridiplantae; phylum Streptophyta; class Magnoliopsida; order Poales; family Cyperaceae; genus Carex; species Carex parvula. The sequence continues at coordinate 110,646 of JAJGRW010000781.1, forward strand.
TTTTATGTAACAAATGACACAGAATGACATTCCTATATGAAGTATTTTTCAGAAGGACTGGCGAGTGTTATTACATCCTTCAAAAGAAAAAAAAAGAAAAGAGAAGAAACGAGAAAGAAAGAAAAAAATAAAATTTCTCTTAAACTAGATTTTTAAAGCCCTACATTTTAATGTCCAACACTTGAAATTCCTACTTTCAGAATAGTAAAATTGTTAAATTCTACGTATATAATATTTATATTACACTTTAAAAGACTAGAATTTAAAATTTCTACTATTGAAGAGTCAGATTTTCAAATATATATCCTTTACGAACTTGACTTTCATATTTCTATTTATTATTTTGTTTCTCTTCTAGGTAAATTTGTATAGGTCGGAATTTCTTATTCATGTCTTTCAATCTCAACATTCATTTATTATTTTTTAAATATAATTTAAATTTTACATTTTTAAATAAAATAATCGACTAAAAACAATGTCAAATGTGATGAGGGCACTCTAGCTTAATATGCAACATTAATAATTAATACTGATTGATAGGAGATCACAGTCATCCTATCTCGTGGGTAATTAATCTAATCTCATATTTTCTATGCTGAATAACTATTATTTTGTGATTGATAATTCTTTTTCAAGTAAGCAAGTAACATATGTACTAGTATCGTACTCGTGCGTTGCAACGGGATATTATAAGATTGAATAGAGAGACAAAAAATAAATAACAGTAAAATAAACAATAACAAATGACTGTTTTAATTCAACAACCTTTTGTGCTTGTCAGTGCATACACATTTTTTTTTTTTCAAAATTATCTACAACACAAATGAAAAAAGAAAAAGAATGTGAGACATGTGAGATTAGCATACCATCTAAAAGGGGTTTCAATGAGATGAATTGAAATAAAAAAAATAAGTTGAATTTAATTACCGATCCAATGAGTTTTTTGGTATCCCTATCTTCACCAAGAGAACACCAAGGCTTTTTTTATTAACCACAAGTAGATATTGATAATTTCCCAAGTGAGATCACGGAGACAATAACACCAGAGTGATATCAATGTTTTCATTTCTTTGATATCAATATTTTCTATGATATCAATATTTCGGAGAAAATTATTATATCAATATCGGATCAATATAATAATGGTCCGATCAAATATTTTTGTATTTGTGAAATTATATTTAGGAATTTTGATATAAAAAAATTCTATGATATAATATCAGATATATCAATGAAAATTTCTTAATCGTGAAATGAGACAGGTATTATTTTTGATATCAGATCAATATAAATAAAAATTCCTTAATCATGATACCCGATCAATTATTCCTTAGTCGTGAAATTATGATATCAGAGAATCAAAAGAGAACCAAAAGAAGGAGATATCTTCATTTAAGGAAAAAAAAATATCGATTTCCATTACGCTCAATTGAAGAAGGAGAATAAGGAATCATATTTCTATTGTCTACATAATTGGATGTAGGAGAAATAAGGAAATATATTTCTCATAGATAAATATTATTAATTGAATCGCTTCAAATTTAATTGTAACACATAGTGTGGCGAGTCTTCTTTTAACTAAATTTAAACTTCTACATATAAAGAGATGCATTTAATCAAAGATGACAGATTATGTCATTGGAGGGCTGATATTAAATGTGAAATTTCATCTTTCAATCGTAGCCGTTGGCCGATCAGGACATCAACGTGCTTAATATAAGAATGGAGATATGATGAAAGAACAATTCTGAATGTATAAAGAGGTTTGAGTTTCTAAGAGCATCTACATCCCAGCAACTCCAATGAGTTTCTAAATAACTGTTAACTATTATTTAGAAATTATGTTCCCTAAAGTTTCTAACTCTCACATCCCTGAAATTAATTTTAGAGTTTCTATTAAGCCACATCAGCAATAAATTGAAAAGGAGAAATAATTTGAGCCAATCATTTGGCTAGGGTGGAGTTTATAAACAGTTTCGTAATAAGAAGCTTTCCTACATAGTTTCTAAATAAGAAACTCTTTCACATTTCTGAAATTGGATTAGAAACTGCCACATCAGATTAGAAACTCTCATAATACCAAAGATATAGATGATCTAAGCTGTTTAACCATGTACATTAATTACTTATGTCCTCAATCGCCCGAACATGCATAACTTATCGTATTATTATTTTTTATTATACATAATTTTATTATCTAAAAAATGCAACTTATTAATGTTCAAAATTTACTGAATGTAGGATTTTTTATACAAGTTATCTTATTTGAAATTTGGAAATTTTCTTTAAATAAATATTTTATTTTTCAAAACGAAGTCCGAAAAATTAATCATAAAAACATTTTTGCTCCTTTAGTAAATCTAATTATAGTACAGTGCACAAACACATATGACGTGCACATATATACTACTCTGCAAAATAGTGACACTCATATTTGAAATAACTTGAATCGACCTATATGCCGACATTTTTATTAATATCCAATGTTTAATAGAAATAATTAATATACCAAGATCTCCTGAGTATTTATAAAAATATCTCTACCGGTCATTTTCTGGCCAGTACCCTATTTATTTGCCTACCGACCATTAAATGGCCGGTACTCTTAATTTTTTCTTGTTAGAGACACTATAAAGAGCAAGATGCTGACATCTAACACTAAAAATTCGAATTTTTTGTTTAAATTATTTGTTAGATTACTTCTTTTGATGTATAATTACTTAATTAGCATATTTATACTAAAATACGCTAAATTACTTGAAATTATGTTAAATTATGCTAAATTATGCTAATTTAGCTAATTATACTGAAATACGCAAAATTATAATAATTATACTGAAATACGTAAAATTCTGCTAACATAATTTCAAGTAATTAAATTCACTAGCCGCATGCGAACACAAAACTACATTTTTTTAGGTACTAAGTTTTAACAATTTCACTAGTTCAGGTTGATCCAGTTGTTTTAATGTGATTCACGTTTCCTATCCTTCCGAATAATTAGCCGCGTACGACACTGTCACTATCCGCATACGGGTCGATGTGTGTCTACCAATGATAAAAAACTTTAACTCAATTTTTGAGGCACTAAACGATGTTTTTCCGCAATTCTGATTCTGTTGGCCCCTTGGAGATGACCTTGAGGGCGCCATTGCCCTCGTCTCGTCCCAAGCTTTCCGAATTGGGGTCGTCCGCGCAAATTCGAGTTTCCTAGCCAAAGTTATGACCGTTTAAAGTTTTATTTAAAAAAACGATAATTTCGTGGAAAATCACCGATGTCGCGCCGATGCTTTATGCACGGCTTAACGACGGCATAAGTGCATCGATGTTTCATTACAAAAACATCAGTGACACACCGATATTTTTTTAGCACTACCCTGCTTAATTGCAATACTAAGGCTAATAAAACATCGATGTTTCTGTAGGGCGCAGAAAGTTGCACAGTGGTAGAAGGTGTGTGCATGTGTTAAATGTCTTAGGGTTCAATGCTTTCTATTCTCAAGACATGGAGAGAACATCGAACTTAAAACATTCATTTCTTTCTACAATTCCTTCTGGTTCACCCTGATGGACCTACTATTCATAATCAGTCTATCGAGAGAGTTTAATGATTGTGGGGACGTTTAACTCCCAGCGGGCGCAAGCCTCTGCTGTTAATTACATCAGATGACCCTTCCAAGCCATACTGAACACCTCGTTCATTCCGGGATTTGTGTCTATCTTTTGGGAATTGAATAAAGGGGCTAAAAGGGGGAAACTCATGTACTTGGTCTTTTGTTTTTAATTGATTTTTATTGTTTTGGGTATTTAATTAATGTGTATGCATGAGATGCAATAAATATTATTAAAGTACATTTATTATACCTTTTTATTTATTTTAGAAATATATTTGCGTTTGAGAGAATATATTTGTATTTTATTTATATTTCATTTAAGAGGAAATGATTTAAATATGAGAAAAATGGAGAAAAGGGCATTTTGGTCATTTGGTAGGTTGTTTGATGTTTGATTATATTCAATTTTGGTTTAGAAACATGAAGAATTTAATTTGGGTTCATTTGGAGGTGGTTTGAATTGATTTGGTTTTGAAATGAAGAAGTTATGGCCAAAAAGGACTGAAAAGGACTTGTTTGTGAAGTTTTAAGTTTTCCAGGGACCTTTTGGTAAAGATAGAGGGATTGGGATTTGTAATTTGAGCTTTTAACAGGGTCTGGACTGGAAATTGGGCTTTCATGGGCTTATTTGGAGAGATTTTATGTTATCAAGGGCTCTTGTGTAATTTATCAAGGACTGCGTTGTGTAGAAAGTTTTGTCAGGAAGGACCCCCTTGTAAAAGATCCCTTTTCAATATTTCTAGGCTGTAGGATTAAAATTTGGGTTCTGAGATTTGTACTCTGGGCCTTTAAGATGTGTTTGGGGCTTAGTGATTTAAGCTTCATGATTCGTGCATATCATTGGGTTTGGACAATATGCTTTAAATTCGGTTATTGGGCTTTCAAGATATGTGCACTGGAGCTTTGAGATCCGTTCAAGGGGTTATCATTTAACCCGACAGGTGGGTCCCTAACAACAGCTGATTAGGGTGGAACTCTGGCCATCTGATTGGGTTCTCCCTTGGGATTTGAATATTGGTTTGAAAGCTTGCTTTGGCGCCGAGATCTAATGACCCTCATTGCTTTAAGATTCGTGTAGCTGAGACATGGATCGGGTCTGAACCCGATTTGGGGTTTGGTTCGGTTATCACTCCGGCGGAGTCTCCGGCCACGGCGAGGCTAAGGAAAGGCACCATCAGGATCGCCTTGAACTTGTGAGTTCATTAGGCACATTGTCGACGAAGGTTGGTTATCGGAGATGATGGCACATAGTCAACCTTTATGTCCCGATACCGGTTTGGAATGGTACCTGATTTTTGGAGTTTTCTGTACTGTTCTTCTTCGATTTCTTCTTCTTCATTCATTGTTGTCAGAGCATGGTGAAGCTCCATGTGAGCTTGATTTTCATTTCTAGAGACTTGAAAGACATTGGGATTTTGATGGTTTCGGTACGATACCGGCTCAGTACCATTACCTGGCAGATTGGCTTGAGAAAGTCATTTGGATTTGAAGTATAGTTATTTGGGTACATCAAGATGGCATTATAGAAGATTGGTCTCAGGCATGGCTTCTTTAAGATGGATCTCAGGCTTGAATTGGGTATAGACCCACTATTGGGTTTCGGGTCTGGGAAGATCATGACATTTTCATCTCATTTCTCATGAATTTTGCTAATGACATATATGATTTTTATATTATTCTTGTAGTAAATATGTCAACAATGAATGTATGAAGTTTGAAGATTTTATGCTTTTTATTTCTATTTTTAAAAGTAAGAAATGGGGAGAGGGGCATGCAAGTAAATATGCAGCAGCAGCAGTTTTTTAATTTTCTGAAACCCAACTTTAAAAATTGCTAGAAAATAGTAGAAAAATCATACAAATGCAAAGTTTGAGTCTAAAATGATTGTCTTTATGTTCTATATCTTTCTGTTTAAATGGATTTTCGATTTGATTTTCAGATCAGCCTGCACTGGCTGATCTGTACCAGCAGGTCTTTAAGAGTGATTTGGGCATGGGTACTGTACCAGTACCTTGTTAATTGGACATGGTTGGTACTGTACACTGGTACCATATAGTATTTAACTTAATTAGACTATATGTAAGTCATTGCATCATGATTTGGTCATCAAAAATCAAAGGGGTATCGGTATCACATTTGTCACTTACCAATACCATTTCAAATATGCACATAGGCCCTTTGTCATTTGAATAATTATGTGAAGGGTCCTTAAGCATCATATCATAGGGATTAGAATTTTCCCTCTTTTCATTTGCTTTCTCCTCCAACAATTATGTATCTAGGCCTTTTAAAGATTAATAAAATTCATAATATAGAAAGAGATGTAGTGAAACATCAATCTTCCATATATCATTTATTTTATTTCTCTTTTATGCATTAAAGTCCTTCAAAAAGTCCAAAATAGCATAAATAGGGAGATATAGTTAAACATCAATCCCTAATATACTATTTAATTTTATTTAAATCCCTTTTTATGTATTTTGCACTTTTAGTTGATTTTATATTAAAAGAACTATACAAGAATTGGATATTTAAAAGGATGTAGTTAAACATCAACTTTCAATATCTTCTTCTTTAATATTTCTTATAATATAAAATGTCATTTTTATATATATCATTTTTATATATTTTTGTGTAATTGTGTGTTTTTGTCCTTTTTCTTTGCAACATAAAATGAAGAAAAGAAAAAGAAAAGAAAAGAAGAAAAGGGAAGAGGAGGCAGAGAAGACAAAGAGGAGCAAGAAAATCACAAAATGCATATTTTTTTGTCTTTTTAGAATCATTGGCTTAAAAATCAGCTATAAAGCTATTAATTGCCTCTTCTATTTATTATTTTTCATTTTCAATCCTTTTAATATAATATTTGTTATTACATAAAAGGAGTTCATTTATTTATATGATTTCATGCTTCTAAACTCATTATGTGAGTTAGAAGCATTCAATCTTCATCAAATCCGAACATAAAAGAAAGAAGAAGAAGGAGATTAAAAGGAAGAAATAAAAGAAGCTCGAATTGCATAAAAGAAAAATAAACGAAAATCATTGAACAAGAACATTCATTTATTCATTCATGACTAATTTACATGAACATCAAGCTTTTTTAAGCTTCTACATTGCAAAATCTTAATCTCTATCTATTTCTATTTTGAATTTGTGGCAGAGAAAGGGTTTTGAGAAGAGAAGGCTTAAAAGCTTTTTGCTATTTGTTCTTGGTGGTTTCGGCTTTCTGTTGTATTGAGGCGCTGGGGGTTATGGCTATCTCCTTTTTCTTCATTTGAATGAGGTGTTTATATAGCTTCAACATCAGATTTTAGGGTTTGGAGAAGGCCTTTGCTGGCTTGCATCTCCACCATTTGTTTGTGTCATATTTCATCCAGCGGCTGAGGCGTTTTATAGCCTTTAAGCCTTGGTTTACAAGGGTTTCATCCAATCAAATCCAGCCATGTTGGCAATCCTAGCGAAGAGACATGGTGGCCATCGGATGCTAGATTTTTAGAAGGCCGAGATGCATCCGGGGGACTCATGCTTTCCCATAGCCTTGGAGAAGGCATCTTCTATTTTGGCCTTTTGTTTCATCTTCAAACCAAGTGTCCATGGGGACCGATGCAGCTGGCAGCAGCTTGCTTCAGTTTGTAGTTTTCCTCATTGTACCGTTGAGATAAGGATCCTTTTTTCTGTTTTTTGGACTTGGTGTTTTGTAAGCCACGGGTTGGCCACCTCATGGTGCTTTGTATTCCGTGTTTAATTAAGAGATATTTACCCAATTTGATGAAACAAAGAAGCGCAGAAGCTACTCCAATTATTTTGTTTCTCATCTAATTTGAGTTCAATCTTTATTTGGGCCCAATATGTTTCGGCAAGGCCCATGTGCATTTTCTTTCACATTTTCATGGTAACCCAAGTTAATTAATTTAACTCAAGTCCAATTACACTAGTAAACCGTGAACACATTTTCCAAATTTCATAATGAATTTATCCATCCCTCCATTTTGACATTTTAAGTGGACATCTCCATTTCTTATTATTATTTTTTTTTGTTTCTAAACCCGGACTTTTTAGGGTCAAACAGTTTCATTACAAAAACAATAGCGACGCACCGATATTTTTTTAGCACTACCCTACTTAATTGCCAATGCTAAGGCTAATAAACATCGATGATGCACCATAATTTAGCGTAATTTAATGTAATTTAGTGTAATTCAGCATAATTTAACATAATTTCAAGTAATTTAGCGTATTTTAGTATAAATATGCTAATTATACATCAAAAGAAGTAATCTAACTAATAATTTAAACTAAAAATTCAAATATTTAGTGTTAGATTTCAGCATCTTGCTCTTCATAGTGTCTCTAAAAAAAAAAAATTAAGGGTACCGGCCAGAAAATAGCCGATATAAGTATTTTTATAAATACTCAGGCGCTCTGGGTATATTAATTAATTTCTATTAAACTTTGGATATTAATAAAAATGTCGGCCTATATGGAAGCTACTTCAAATAATCATAACTAGTAATACATGGTTCAATTTTTATTTTTTTTAAAAAAATATTTTTCTTGGGGATGAAACGTGAACTCATGAACTAATGAAAGTCGTTCATTGTATATAGGCTTTGTCATATATCATCAAAATAGATGAACGCATACTTCTAATTTTCATATGACAAAGATGGAGCCAATTAACTTATAAGAAGGAGACTAGTAATACATCGTTCAGTTCACAATGATGAATATAAAATATATACATACATTAATTAATTATGGAGAATAATAAATACTAACTGTCTTTTGTGGGACCTTACAACAAAATATTTATTTGCTTATGAAATTTGTTCTCGGTGTGATCTTTGGAAAATTGTACTTTTAAGTTCTTTATAACGTGCTTATAAGCTTTCTTATATATTTCTTCCATACTTTCTACTCTGAAACATTGTTTCTTATTTACAAAAAGTTTGAAGTAGGCCTAGACCTACTTATCTCAAAAAAAAATTTGTTCACAGTGTTTGTATTAATCTAAATATTAGAGCATGTTGCGAGTATGAATATGTACAAAAATAACTACCTACCTACATACGTATATACATACATCAATAAAATATTATAGAAACAAAAAATAATAATTTTTGTTGTTAGGACATAAACAGAAGAATGTCTTCCATAATTGTCCGGGAACAAGTGAAAACCAGATTATATGACCTCAATACAAGTGGGCAAATAAAAGTTGCCAAACTCACTATTAAATTCTGAAAACAAAAAAACACAATAGGATTCCCTTTTAAACGTATTCATATGGGGTCCATCAACACGTTCAAATATTGTGGCCTCCGACCAGGGATGATGACAAATGCAAATTATTATCTGTTTAAAATTTGGGAGTGTATATCCCTCAAAAATCTCAAATTATGTACTTCCCTCTCTAAGATTGATAATATCATATTTACTATAAATTTCAAAAATTCACAAATATACTCAATTTATTGTTTTTTTATTAAAATTTATTTTAAATTTATAATGCTTCCATTTTATCCTTTATTAAAAAATAAAAATATATAGTCCGTATAAGAAAAATATTCAGTCTTCTAATTGGTTGGTTTTCTAGAGTAAATGGTTCACTTCTCTACTTGTGATGCATGCATAGTGACATTTAGACATACACTTGTGTTGTGTGCACACCACAAATAAAATATTAACCATTTGTCCTTACAAACGGTAAATTAAAAGACCAAATATTTATCTTAACTGACCACATATTTTTTTTAAATTTTTTCTATAAAGGATTAAGGAGTACTTTATAAATTTAAATGAGTTTTAATAGAAAATATAATAAATTGGGTAAATTTGTCATGAGTTTTTTAAATTTAGATGGGTAAATATAATATTATATATTTTGAGGTAATTTTGAGGCATTTGAGGGGCATACATAAAATTCCTTCTTAAATTTTGAGGCACAGTTGTCAGTTTCTATAATTCTATTAGAAATTAATAGTGACTAGCCGTTATTGAGCAACTTAATATATGTGGTCCAGTTCCATGTGACTCATAACAGTAAACTCTGATGAAATTAGTAACAGACAATTCAAGTAGTTGAAGATTGGTCAAACCGATATTTTTATTAATATCAAAATTAATTACAAATTAATAAATATACCCACGTTAGTTGGATATTTTTAAAAATGTCCAAAAGCCGGTTCTCATATTTGTTTTTTTGTTTTTTTTGCTGCTTTAGACCTTATAAATATTCATCTTTCTCTCTCCTCACTCTCACAACTCACTCAACTCACATAAGATAAAGAGAGAAAGAGAAGACGATTTTTGAGGCGATTTGAAGTGATTTCCCAGGGGCCAAAAGAATGAACAATAACAACCGAGGTAGGTTGTCCTATCATGGTTTAGCGAAAGGAGGGTCAATTAGTGATCGAGGTAAAAATGAGGAAAAAAAGAACAACTGTCAAGTATGATGTGATAAAAAGAACTGTCAAGTATGTATGATGGAGGAAATTCTTAGACGGCCTATTCGGTATGAAATTTCAGACGATGACTTTGTGGAAAACCCCTGCGGCTATGGTTTGAAAAAAAAAAGAAGGTTGATCATAGCCTCCAACATCAGACGATGAGTTTGTTCTGTGTATTTATACTGGTAAGGCTAGCAAGAAAAAATCTCAATTCTCACTATCCTCCTTCTGCATAATTGCAAATGCAATAGTCAGCAATTGGTTCTCAGCATCATAGCCGCAAGCTATCAAAAGCCTCCCCTCATATCGTCCAGACAAGAAGTATGCATCTATGCTGATCACTGGTCTCAAGTACTGGAACGCTACAATGCATGGACCAAAATCCCACGCTACGGTCCTGAATTGAACAACATATTTCATAATTTCTCCTTGTTTATCTCATATCGAACAAGTCAGAAATTGGTACTTAAAGCCGGGATTTTTGTCGCAAATTCCCATAAACAGTGGTTTCAACAAGCTGTATGAATTCTCCCAACTCCCAAATTGTCGGACTATTGCAAGCTCACGACCCTTCCACAGTCGGTTGTATTTCGGGGTTACATTGCCATACAAAACCCTCACACAGTTTGCCACCCCTTGGATGCTCATACATGGGTCATCCTTAATGTTGGTCTCAATGACATCAGCAATGATTGATGCCGTGAGACATTCATGGTTGGTCCTTGTATACTCAGACCTACATGCGTGAGGCTTGTCTTGCCTCGTTATAACCCATGCATCTCCAAAACTCGTTGCTTTACCCCTAAGTTCATAATCACAACCCGGAGTCTTGCACATCACCTGAATCTAATATGTCTCCTATAGTAAGCAATATCTGCTTCTTGAAAAGAAGATATATCATTGAAGTCTGCAAACGGGTGCGTATCAGTCCGACCACTAAGTGACATATTCCCATATCCGGTTCGAATGGGCATTGGACCATCTTCATCACAACCCTCTAGGTGATTAGAGTCCCAGTTTACTTCCTGAAATTCATCTCCAGTTTGCAGATCTTCCTCTGAAATTTCGTTAATATTTTCAAAATCCGACCCAATTTCGTCGTCTAATGGTGCCGGTCTGGGGTGAGGTGATAGTGGCGGTAATGGTAAATGCGCCACATGCACGGGTCTAGGTGGGGATCTTGTATGGGGTCGTGGTTGGGGTGATGATGGAGTGAAGTGACTGTATATTTCTGAGTCAGGTACAAATAAAGGAACCATGTGAGTGTATGGGTTTGGTTGTGTTGTATAATTTGGCGCAACTGAATTTTGGCCAGAACTTCCAACCCTTGACTCTATCGGAACTCTCTTGGCGTAGATTTCTATTACAAAATTTTCAGTGGCCTTTAACCGACCGTACAGGGCTCTCCATGCAGCATCACTTAGTACTTTCACTATGGTATATGTCGAGGGTGTTCCATGATTCACTCGGGTTGTTAATTCTAAGTTCTATTTTTTTGGGTTACAACCAGTGCATTCGTAAATCATGGTTTTCAAGTCCCAAAGTGAGGTATCATCGGGAACCATAAATGAATTAATGGGCTCTTTGTAAGAAACTTTCCACCACAGTGTAATAAAATCATGGCCATGGCAAACAAACTACATTTTGGTAAATGGTAGACAATTATCAGGTTACTAATTTAAATGTATATGTTACTAAAAAAATAATTAAAATAAAATAATAAATTATAAAAAAATAATAAATTAAAATTAAATTAAAAAAATTAAATTAAAGAAAAATTACCTGAGAAATCGTCTCAAATCGCCTTCTTTTTCTCTCTTTCTCTTCCTCTTTTCTCTTATGTGAGTTGAATGAGTTGTAAGAGAGAGGAGAGAAAAATATGAATATTTATAGGATTTGAAACAACAAAAAGAAAAAATATGAGAACCGGTTATTTAATAGCCGGTTGAGAAAAAAAAGTGGACTGGCCATTAAATGGCCAGTTTTGATCATTTTTTAAAAAACCACCTAACGTGGGTTGATTTATTAATTTGTAATTAACTTTGAATATTAATAAAAACGCCGGCTGGTCAAAGTGCCTTACAGACAAGCAGAATATTAAAACCCGAGTTAATGGAGGCCCAAATTCCGTCCCGGTTCATTGAATGCAAGACAGCCACAGAACAGGAACAAGGGTCCTTTTCCTTCTATGTTCCAAGTGTGTCTGTCCATGTAGCGAGCTGTTGAAACACCACGGAACATGGTGTTCCTATTTTAAGTTACAAGGGGAAAAATATCTACGTTAGAAAAATAATTTCTAAATATACTTTTTCTTTATTTCATTTTAAATCTTTCTACAAGTTCCATCTGTGGCGAACGACAGCAACTGGCTACATACAGCGCCTCAAACAAAATGCACAAAAGAACTTTTCCTTTTTAAGTGGCACACCAATATTATAACACTCTGAAATTAAATATACAACTTTCTATATGGAAAAAAAAAAAAAAAACTTTTCTTTAAACTTAGAATCTAGCACATCATTTTGTAATTCTGTCATTTGGGTTTTTCATGCATCCTCTATTGCCTTTGGAGCACATTGTGCAACTGCGTCTCCTACGGTGAGGAAGATGTGTTCTTGGCCGATGCGGTCCGTATATTTGGCAGCTCTGAGCTTTTCGATGACCACTGGGCCAGGATTGGCGATCTCAAGCTAAGGTAATAACAAATGAAATTAATTATATACAAATTTTGTTTGCTAGCCAAGGTTGGCCTTATCTCCCCATTTTTCATCTTGAAAAGTAAGGCCTAGCTAGTTTTTCGATTTAGTCTGTCTGATTTGAAACTGGTGGACTTGATTCATCCATTTATGGTTTCATATAGATGTGGTATGGATTTAATTCGTGAATTTTGGATCAATGGGATTAGATTAAAAAATAGTCGTTGCTTTCTCTGGTGAAGGTGACACCAGATACGAGGCCAATTAATTTGTACTACTAACCTGAATGTCACGCTTCTTGAGGACTTTGTGCAATTCCTCTAAACTTTGGATTCCTGTAGTGTCAATGTCAATCACGGCTGTAGAAAATGTACATGATGAGTGCATTAATTCATAATTAAATATTTACATAGGAAATAAAATAACATCAATTCTATAGATTACTCTAATCGAGCAGAAAACTACTTACCTGACATCTCAACTATCAAGTGCCCGATATCCGGTAGGCCTTGCTCCTTGTTGAGATCATTTTCATCTCTCAACCATCTTAATATTCTGAAAAGGAGGTTCCAGTGGTTTTTAGAGAACAGAGGTTGTTTTTCTCATTTCATTTTCTACTAGAAATAACTTTGCATCAACATGCATGAATCATAATTAAATAATAGTATTTTGGAGAAGATTATAGGTTTGAATGTGAAACTAATGAAAGAGATCCGAGGATGCCTCAATAAAGTTCTAGAAAGTACCGTAACGCCCAAAATGAGTAACAAAAAAGGTACATTGGTTTGCTCCATCAAAATCGACAAACCGACAGAGAAATGCATGTTTTCTGCAGGGAAACTGACTCACTCGACAAATTTCATACAATCAGATAATATAAGCAACATACCTCTCTTGATATAGTTGGCATTGGAGAAATATATAGCTGAATCAACTCTTACGATTAGAACTCCAGGAACTTTGCTTGCATTGGGATATTGTTCGACATTTCTATAAATAGTTGTTCCCATAAGGTTGCCAAGAAGAGTGATTCTAGGCCTGGTTACTTGAAGAAGTATCTTAGCTACTGATATTACAACCTGCTTCATTAAACACACAAAGATGCAGGTATATTTAAGATACTTTTCAGTGATAATACAACAGCTTAGTCTATTTTCAGAGAGTATTTTTTTTTGTTTTTGAAAATCTAATCAATTCCAGATGCATTGTTGGAACCTCAACGTGATGTTCAAACAAATACAGTTTTATCGGTACCTTTTTTGGTTCTATTTTTTTCTTTGGTGGAGTATTTTGGTGCTTTTTTTAGGAACACTATACTGTTTGACTAGAAAAAAACAGTTCAGACTTTTTTTTGGATTGATTATCTTCAAAGGCAAAGAAAAAGAAGGATAACCTAATTAATCACATTAAGAAATGAAACTATGAAACCATTCATCATTCAATATCTTATTTCTTGTATGATCATAGTAAAATACGAACCGCTATTAGAAGGCCGATTTCAACTGATTTGAAAATAACACCAAAAAATGCCCCCAGTAATGCCATAAAATCCAGCTTGTCTACTTTCCAAATATGATATGCAGCTTTAAAGTCAATTAGTCCAGCAACGGCACTGATAATAATGGCTGCAATGACAGCATTTGGAGTGTATTTGAAAAGAGGTGTGATCACTTCGAGGGTTAGCAAAACCACCATAGACATAACTATGTTAGACACGGCTGTGTTGCATCCTGCCATATAATTCACAGCTGACCTTGAAAAAGACCCTGAAAAAATAATACTATACTTAACATTCATGGTTATTTTTCTTGCCAGATATGGATATGCAAATTATCGATGGAAGCAAAAGGAAAAGAAAGGGAAAACAAACTATGCATGTCATCAATAAGCCTTGTACAAAACTTTACTAGTACCGTCAGTATTCCAAACAGAATTATACTAACCCATTGGACAAAGAGTAGGCTTAAAATGCTCCATTGGTTTTGAGCCCTGTCATGCCCCAACATAGTTATCTCTATTTTCAAAGTTTAAACAATCGATCCGAGCCGCTCAATATGATCTTCATATTAAAATGTGCTTGGATATTTTTTGAAATTTTTTTACTATTGTTTAAGATAGATACAAAATCACTGTTTTTAAAAGATTCTGGACCTTTTCAAAATAGTGATTTTGTACCTCTCTAAACAATTAGTAAAAGAATTCTAAAAATTCTAAAATTTGTTATCCAAACATATTTTAGTACGAAGATCATGTTGAACGGTTTGGATTGATTATTTAGACTTTGAAAATAGAGATAATGATGTTGGGGCATGATGGGGCACAAAACCAATGGGACATTTAACCCTACTCTTGGACAAAACAAGCACTTAAATACCTCCCCAGTATCGTACTTTGAGTTGATCATGCAATTACTAAAGTTAAATTAAGGCACTGGCATAAGTTTCAAGAACTTAAAAGGGGCTATTCACAAACTTGTCGATTATAATGATACCTGTTGCTACGATGCAAGAAGTCAAAGAACCAGCAATATTCATTACACCTAACGCCAACATTTCTTTGTTTCCATCGATTGGGTAATCTTTTAAGGTTGCGAATGTTCTCCCAATAGCTACTGCTTCCTGATGCATTACACGATATTCATGAGTCAAGCATGATAGTTTAAAGTTCTATTAAAAACTATACGTTTTGAACTTCTTAAAGGATTTACCGTCAAGCCGACCATCCCAGCGGTGATGCCAATTTTGGCTCCTTTTGCCAGGTATGTTCCCGACCAGTAGATCTTGTGCACTGATGATGGGTTTATTCCTTTTTCTATGCGCCCCACCTATATTTTAAATGTGTATAACTAACCCAGAGAGTGATATAGTTGAAAGAAATTTTTTTATCCTAGTTTGGAGTATTTTCTCTTGCATTTCTTTGCTTACACTTATCCAACATATGGAATTTTGTAGACCTGAAGTATAAAATGCTGAGAATTTGACAATTGAGTTTTAGCCAATTTGAAAACTAGAGAATGGTCTAAAATTTGAGATACAGTAATCACCATGAACAGTTTTGTTAAATTTATTATTGAATTAATTTCTCGTGTGTGTCCTTTGCCTATATCAGTGAAGCATGAAGAGAAAATGAAAATGGTATAATAAAACATACTTTGATAACTCCTTTTTTATCAGCACGGGTTATGTAAACACAAAATGTAGATATGATAACTGAGATCATCGGAGCGATAGCTGCCACCCAAAATAGCTTCTTGTTCTTGCTAGCCTACATATGCAATAAGTTGGAGGTGAGATTCAAAACCTCTAAATTTAGATTTTCAAAAGACTGTTAAAAGGCCAAAGTTCTTACAATAAATTTTGCAGTTAGAAGGAATGCCAGGAATGATATCCCTATAACCACAGTCTCCCAGTTCCACTGGAAAAGAATAATACCCGTAGTATTTTGTTAGCAAGCTGTATTTGTCTAAATATAACATACATCTAAATTAGTTTATGATCTTTTCCCTTCCTGTTGTTGATATTCGTTCATTGGAAACTAATAAACCAGTATAATAAGTAATTTCTTACCCCATGGTGAACGTTACTCCAGACAGAGTCCATGACATGAACAATATCAGTTTTTGTGGTGAATGTTTTGACTCCCAGAAGGCCTTCAGCTGTTGGAGGGCTATTGTGATGGCTGCACCTGCCATGAATCCTACCACTGCCGCGTGTGATAAATAGTCGATGATAAAACCCAACCTGATAGAGCAAAAAACTATACCATAAGAACTTATAAAGCGGGGAAGTATAAATGATCATTTGAAATATAACTCGTGTAGAAAAACTTATATTTAACCAATTTAAATAAAACATAGCAAGTTATCCTTATAATTTTATATAAAATGAGAAAATAATAGTCTGAAGTGGTGTGTACCTTAGGAGGCCAAGTGCGGCTTCAGTTATTCCTGCAAAGAAGGTGGCAGTGAAAGCAAGACGGAGGTACTCATTTCGGTGCTTATTTGGATCAATTTCTTTTTTTAGCATATCACCACGCAGGAGTGATACAACTGCCACTGGTCCAATTGCTATATCTCTAGAGCTCCCCATTACCGCATAAATAAGAGGCGGCACAAAACTCGAGTCTACACAAACAAACATTTGTAATATAACTTGTTCTTTGTATTCTCTAAAAAAAATAACTTGTTTTGAATTTATACGCAAATTACTCTTAGTATAGTAGATAATGTTCAGGCAGTCTGCTGGCTCCTATCCTTCTGGCCCACCCACAGGTCAAAATTATTAAATTTATTTTTCTTACTAATAGAAGACTATACAAGGCATCCCACGAATCCCATATAGCTGATACAAAAGTTGCTGTGTAGTAGATTCCCAATTGTTTGTTGAAACAATGAATCTTTTGCTGTATCTAGAGTCATTTTGCTTGGGTGCAGCTTTATATGTTTATCTAGGGACTGTAATATAATGTGAAGTACAATTGGTAGTTATCCTTTAAATTTGTAGGGAATGATTTATTTTTATTAAAGGGTCCCGGTACACCGCAGCATCTTGTAGATGCTTTTGCGAGAATTGAACATGTGTCCTCTATATAGAGATGGGACTCACGCCACTGCGCTAAGTCCACAGTTCTCTAATTTGCAGGGAATGATAAACTATTGTATTTTTTTTTTCCCTTTTGTTTTGATTAAATAGATAGGGCTCATAAGCTCTATGTCCGCATTATGTGGTTGTGGAGGTTCTGTTCAGAACCATGAATTTGCCCTATAGTCTACTAATTAAGTTAACCATTTGCACTTGTTGCAAATATATAAAGTAAATACTGCACTTACAAAGCCCGTATTGAGCTGGGACGTTGGCAAGCTTTGCATACCAATATCCTAGTAAGAAAGAAATAGACATTTTAGTAATCTTGCCATAAATATTTACAATTATAATAACAGAACAGTTGCCAATTTGACATTTGTTGAATAAATTTGGAAATACAAATGCTGCACAACATATTAAAAAGCAAAGCAATTTAATGAATAAAAAATGTAAGCACTGCTTATACTATATTTTGATTATTTCTATAGTGTGTTTTTTAACATTAATGACACAGTTGATTGTATATTTTTTTGAATGATGAATACTGTATCTTTGGTTACTCAACCCTGATATATAATTCTGGAAGCATAATTTGTCATAGGTAATATCGTGTTTACTGGAATAATATGTCATTCACATGGTATCGTGGAAGCATTAGTTATCAAAGAGGAACAACTATCCATTAGGTAAACATCAATAAGCCAAAAAAAACATTAAATAACACAAAACATGATGTGCAGTGGTACAACGATATATCATATATAGTACAAATTAACAACTAAGCTATTCTATGTACCTGAGGAATGCACAAGCTTGCAATTGTTAATCCGGCAATTAAATCTCCTCTAACTTTTCAAGTTGTAATCCCTTGCCCAACCAACAATCGGGAAAAAGGACTGAATTCCGAGCAAGAGCTTCTTTCTCTTTGGTTGATCCTTGAACTCGTATAGTTGGTCGTCATGGAAAAATATCTCTTTAAATGTAGTTGAAAAAATTCATGAAGAAGATTTCTTCTCTGAGGAACTTCGACCTTATGGCCGTGGCTGGTGTTATTGTTTCCTACTTGGCGCTGGTGGGGTTGTGAAGAAATGTCACTGCTGATATCATTTTCAGCCGAAATTGAGTTGCTCTTCATCAGGCCTCTGATAATGTGACCCAAGATGGCTCTGAACATTTTTAATGAAAATCAGGTTAGCCAATTAATCTCATTTTAAAAAAGTTGTGGATAAAAGACCACCTTAATCCATAACATGATGTTTTTGTGAAATTATTCTATTTGATTTAAGAAAAGAGTATTACTATACTGTAATATATAAGAAGCCTCTTCAAAGTGATGACAATGAATTAAACTGAAAAAAGGAAAAATATACAAAATTTTGCTTTATTAACAAAATGGAAAGAAAAGAAAAGAAATTGGCCTCACTTGTACAAGAGAACTATTCTTTAAGGCAATCTTGGTCTGTGGTCAAGTATAAGATGTCTATAGTCTGATATACAAGGAGTACATATATATATAAAATTCAGGTCAACTCATATCAGCCAACCAAAATTGTGTTCACAGGTATGTATGAATCTAGATCCAATTTGCGCTAAATTCAAATATATGGAATAAATATTAAATGACTATTTTAATGAATGTCAAATTCATGACTATGTATAATAAGAAAGCTACGTAATATGAACTGTAGTTTTTAATTCTTAAATACTTTTTTTGGTCACTTATTATCTTGCTGTGCTGGTGAATCAGTCAGGAAAATCAGGGTTTTCAACATTGTAGTTAGTTTATATTGGGGTTAAGAGATATAATTTTGTAATTAGTGCAGTGATAGCCATGCCGACCTCTAGACTTCAATCATCCCAACTATTGTGACTTTGTTCATTGAATTGTTTGACTAAAGACACATTTTGTTGGGTAAGGATATAATATGTATAGACAACTTCCCCTTTTGCAGTCTATTTTGAAAAATGCCCTGTTCATTTTCCTTTCCTCTTTAGAAAATGAAATTCCCAAATCCTGACGAAACCTATAAAAGTTAAATTGATGCAATTGGGGAAGCAAAACGTCTAATTTCAATGATACCCTCGTTAATTATTGTAGTTTTCTTGCAGTTGTTTTGACCTTTTTTTAAACAGAAGCATATAAAATCTCGAAAGAATTAATGTACTACCAGATACCAGTGCATGCTGAAACCAGATCACAGATTATAATGCTGCCTAACTTAAGCAAAGGCAATAACAAGTGACTTTTGACTTCTGGTTGGTACCAGTTCAGTTCTACCTGGGTACAAACAGGTATGAGGTTGGTACAACCTAAACAGGCATGGGACTCGTGTCAAAAATAAACTTTATGCATATTATTGACAAAAACTGTATTTTGGTACTTTATGAAATTCACGGTATTGACCTTCAAGAAATCCTGATATTGGTGGTATATTATTCCATTTTGGTAATTGTACATTATATATAGAAAAAAATGTGACGTCAACCCAGCTTCACAGCTTCAATAACAAAACAAGAGATTTTCTTATACTTTTTTTTATATATTTCTGAAATATTTTAAGGGCGTAGAGTTATCCGAGGAGGTTCCTTTATCTAGCTAATGACATAAAAGGGAATTCATATATAAATACTTTTTTTTCTTTCTAAAAAACCAAACCCAAGTTTTAATAAAACCTACTCAGTAGGACTGGCCAGTGATATTGCATCCTTCAAAAGAAGAAAAAAAATAAAAAATAAAAAATCGAACTCGTCAGCTTAAATACAAAATTAGTGAGTAAATATTTGAAACTACAACTCAGAAAAAACTCCATGCACAAAGATATGAACAAACCAAAGCGAATCATACGAGCAAGACTAATAATTTTTTAGATCTCGTATTCAGTGGCTTTTAAGAGAATCAAGGAGCCAACGACTAAGTCCAAAGATATGAACAAACTAAAGCGATGCAACTGCCATTTGGAGAATTAATTAAAACAAATAAAAAAAATTACCTTTTAAAGGGATCATAAAGTGCCGAATAAGGGCAAGTTTGGTGCAATCAATCATGGCTTCCAAAGCTCTGCCTGCCACCGACCGGAGCAATTTTTCTATTATACCCTTATGAAAACAGTAATAAGACTAAGATCTTTTATGTATGTGACTGGACCGCTGTAAATCTGGAGTAGGTGTAGACGGTCTGTGAGTCATCCGTTATTTTCCTAACTGAGAAATATAAATTTCTAGAAGAATATTGAAAGAATTTGGAATTTACAAATTCTGGCTCAAATATTTTTTTCATGACACAAACGAAAAAAGATTTGTTTTTTTTAAAATTAAATTGTCACTTAAACTAGATTTTTGAAGTCCTGCATTTTCAAGTATGTATCCTTTAAGAAGTAGACTATAATTTTACTTATATGTTTTGTTTCTCTTCTAATAATGTCTATAGGTCAGAATTTTTCTATTTTTAAAGCATATACAGTGACCTCACAACAGACTAATTTAAAGATTAAACATTTCTGTTAAACATGCTACATATATTTTTTATTTTTTTAATAAAGAATAAACTTTGATACTTTATAAATTTAAAATGTGTATGACTGATACAAATATTAAGCATGTTGCCAAACTGTCATGATCGGTATAATAGAAAAATTATGCAACTTTTGTGTAACTTTCAGCAGTGGCGGATCCACATAGGCCCAGGGGTAGGCACTTCCTACCCCTGGATTTGAAAAAAAATTAATCTCAGTGTATTTTAGACTGTGCCTACCCCTGACTCAAAATCGTGCCCAAACTCTAGCCCAAAAAATTTGCAATTTTGTACTCTAACTCATGAAATTAGATAGTAAAAAAAAAATTTGTACTCTTATTAGTATTGTGTGCCTACTCTTAACCTAAATTCTGAATCCGCCCTTAACTTTCAGTACGCCCCTTTCGGCCTTTTCACATTCCCAAAAGTTGATAAACTTTTGAATTTTCCTTGGAATAACGCGGAATATATCACCTCATTACAAGGGGACAATTAAAAAGTTGACAAAGTGTCAGTATCACATTTTGCAAAACAATAGGATTAACTGTCAATAATTGTGGCCATGACAATAGATGATGACAAATGCAAATTATTATCTGTTTAAATAATAAAACAGAATACATTGTGGAAGCCATTACAACTTAAAAGTGACTGGCCATTACTGAAGCAACTTCATAAGTAATACATGTGGCCCAGTTCTTATTGACTCGTACAGTAAACTATGATGAAATCGGTCACACAGAATCCGAGTAGCTGAAGACGGTCAAAGATACCCTGCAAACAAGCAAAATAAAAGAAACCCGAATTTATGAGGCCCATATTCCGTCCTGATTCATTGAATACATGACAGCGACAGACCAAGAACAGGGTCTTTGTCCCTGTCTCCTTTTAAGTGTGTCTTTGCATGTAGCGAGGTGTTGAAAAGGAAAAAATAGTTTAAGAAAATAATTCTAAATTGTAGTTGTCTTGATTGCATTTGAAATCAAGTAAGCAATTTATTTCTGAAATTGGTATTAATAATTATAGATTATAGTGAGATTACAGATACTGCAATTAAGGATGAAGATTAAAATAACTAACCAAAAAAGCAATTTCAAATTGCTAAATTATTATATGCTCTATCAGTTTATAAAATCCCAATTACCATTAGTTTAAGAAAATAGATAAGATTAGAAGAAGATTTTTATGACAAGGGACAGAAACAAAGAGAAAATATGTACTGGTATCTTGGAAAAATGTATGTATTGACAAAAAGTTTGGGAGAAGGTGAGTTTGGATCTTTATAGAGATGAATATTGCATTACTGTTAAATGATGGTGGAAGTTTAGAATAGTGTTTATAAGGTACTTGGAAAACCATTGTTACCTACAATACATTGACCATATACCTCTTATTCCTCCTTTTGGGGGTCATTTCCAACTTGGAAAACATAGGTTGTATTAGTGTTTCAATATACACCAGGGAAACCAGTCACATTGTAAATTATGGACTGACTAATAGGGATAGGAATTGTACCATAGCAACTAGATATCCAATAATCTATAAACATTGTTGCAATAAGAATATTCTGTTAAGGGAACTAAGGAATGAGGGTTCAATTTAGAAGACCACTAAAAGAGTATGATCTCATAAAATGGGCTGAAATTCTTAGCATTATTGTACACTATCATTTACATCCATCAGGATCAACTAATATGGAGGATGAGATCACACATGGAAGTTTACTACTCACTCCTTGTACAAATTCTTAAACTTTAGAGGAATTTTGCCTCTGGTACAAGAATTGATTTAGTGGAGCTTACCAGTACCTCCCAAGATAAAGATTTTTTTGTGGTTGACATCAGTGTTGTAAATAATGGTATGCGGTCGTCAGACGGATAGGGTACCGCTAAGATATTATTCGGTATACGGCCGATTAATCGGAATTATGCAGACAATTTAACGTTTTATTAAATTTATGTATATATATCATAATTTATTAAAAATAATTTATTTAACTCATTAAACTTATCAAATAAACTTAATTTAACTTAGTTTTATTATTATAACATGACACTACGCTTAGTTCTTCTTAACACATAAGCATTTTACATGTTAAGTAACACATTTATTTAATGAAAAAATAAAATTGAGAATTAAGCTTTTTCAAATACTAATAACATATTATTTAAAAGAAATTAAACATTCCAACATAAAAACATTAAATTTAGTTTATGATAACAACTTAATTACATAAATGAACACGTCATACTAATCGAAAAAATTACATCAGTAAGTAAGAAAATTATATGGTATATAAATAATAGAAGAAATTAATCAATTTCAAAGTAAGTAAGAAGAAAAATATATATAAAAAATATTGAATGTATATCCAAGCACAAATAAAACTACAATATAAGATTCATAAACCTTATTATCACACACTATCACAGAAAAAAAAACAACGTGAAAATAAATATTCATTAGAATAAACGGGAATAAACAGGAATTAACGGGAATAACCGGGAATAAATGGATGATTAAACAGTAAAACGGCCGATTAATCGGAAAAATGGCCGATTAATCGTTTTCATCCGCTAACATGCCTCCATTAAGAGTGTGCATGACAGTTAAGCCGCCGTTTCCGATTAATCGGCCGTTTAATCGGTTGACCAGAGTATTTTTTACAACACTAGTTGACATCACATAATACCATCCTAACCAAAGACAATTTAGCCATTAGAGGGTGGGTTGGGGATCAAACTTGTCAATTTTGCTCTCATTATGAAATTGTAACTCACTTGTTTCTGACATGCTCACTAGCACAATAGGATACGGTTTTGGCTTGGTAAAAGCCAAGACTTCATGCATACTTGGAGTCAGTTTGAAGATATCATCAATTTTGCCATGTAATTCAGTGACAGCGAGAATAGGATTTTTAGTGGTACTTAGTGTTGTGTGTTGGACTATTTGAAAACATAGGAATGATAGATGTTTTAATAATTGCAATGTTAACTCAGCTAGAACATTGATATTTCATACTAAATCTTTGCTTTGTTATTGGTCAGATAATGTCAAGAAAGGTGCGAAAAATGTGATTGAAGACTGAGGATGCCATCCCCCTAGACCAGTACATGCCGATGGAAATTGTGCTGTACCAGCCACAAGACTTACCACCCCAGAAGTGAAGAATGTCACAGGACCATTTTTGTATTTAGATTATTGTCTTAGTCCATGTTGTGTGGCTTAGTTATTGCTACTTTAGTCTATCTTTGGAGTTTAGAATCATCCCAAACTTCGTTATGTAGATTGGTATTATGCTTACTTTTTTGCTTTCATGATATTTTGGACACCATTATCAGGTGTGTAGTTGTAGTAATTTTCCTGTAATTATACTTTATTGTTAATGGAATAGGCTTTGCCTCTTAAAAAAAAAAGCAATTTCAAACAGAATTGAAAACACTTTGATAATTGATACTTGATAGCATAGTGACAAAATGCGCGTATAATTCGCGTATAATTCATTTTTTCGACATTATTGAACCGAACTCCGAATAAAACGAGAAAACGTATAATACATTTTATTTGCAAATAAAACGCATATAAAACATGAGTTCACGAATTATTCGCAATAAAAGTGAGAAAAAAAAATTTTAATTTTCAACTTTTTTTTTACGGTTTTTTTGGTTTTTGTTTGCTTCCTTGTTGTACCGAATCATTCCCGAATTATACCCGATCACAAATTTTTTACCTCGCCGAACCGAACCCGAACTATTGATTTGTCACTATGCTTGATAGTGCTGAAACCTTGATAAAAATGACCCGACACGGAGAGTGATAGTTGTTTTGCCACAAAAGAACCAAACTAGATCTAATCATGTGCTATTTTTTCAATTAAAAAGGTGAGGAAAAGAAGTGAAGGAACGATTTTCAACTCCCTCATCCACACGTTACCAGGATTGTCGAATTTTTTATTAATATCCCCATAAAATAAAGGGATAATTGATTATTTGCCACTCCAAAACCTTGAAATTGTAAAAATGCCATCCCGAAATTTGAAATTGTAAAAATGCCATTCCAAACTTCATTAATTTGTAATTTTGCCACTCCAAATAATTAATGACTAAAATACCCTCCCTTCTTCTCCTCCTCTTCTTCTCCCGAAATTTTTGTGCTTTGAGATTCGTGCAGAAAGGATTTGACCAGTCCGAGAATGCAGGGGGTCAGTATTTTTGTGCTTTGAGATTCGTGCAGAAAGGATTTGACCAGTCCGGATTTACCACAGATCAATATTTGAGATATTTCATGTGTTCGAATTTCCCGCAGCCAATATTTGAGATTCGTGAGATATTTCATGTGTTCGAATTTACCACAGATCAATATCTGCACGAATCTCAAAGCACAAAAATACTGACCCCCTGCATTCTCGGACTGGTCAAATCCTTTCTGCACGAATCTCAAAGCACAAAAATTTCGGGAGAAGAAGAGGAGGAGAAGAAGGGAGGGTATTTTAGTCATTAATTATTTGGAGTGGCAAAATTACAAATTAATGAAGTTTGGAATGGCATTTTTACAATTTCAAATTTCGGGATGGCATTTTTACAATTTCAAGGTTTTGGAGTGGCAAATAATCAATTTTCCCTAAAATAAAAAATTACAAAAATATCTATGATTTTGTGAGAAAAAAAATATCTATAATTTTGTGAGGAAAAAAAAGAGCATCTACAACGGTAATTTCTTTTAAATTACTAATATAATATATTAATTGCTAATATAATTACTAGGATGTACCACAGTTTTTAAATTAGCAAGTTTGCTTTAAAAATAACTCTTTAGAGCATCTAGAACGATAATTTCTTTTAAATTACTAATCTGATGTGTTAATTGCTAATATAATTTTTGAGATGTACCACAGTTTTTAAATTGACAAGTTTGCTTTGAAAGCAACTCTAATTAAGTTTTTGAGATGGAGTGATTTAGAAATTATGAATCCCTTTAATTGCTAACTCAGTGTCGTGGCACAAATTAATTGCTAAACGTTTGCTGGATTGGAGATGCTCTGAATTTTTTAAAATATCAAAATCAGGATTCCTCACGGTTGAATCTTTTTTTGACCGTCAGGAGTTCTTGTGGTCCATTTTTTTTTTTTGAAAAATTAGGAATAATAAAAGATTAATTAAAGAGTAAAATTGTTCATCAATTAATTTTTTTAATAATTAGTATCAAATAGATAATATAAAACCTTGATTAAATGACTGAAAAAAACAGAAACATTTATTAGTTCAATTAAAAAAATGAGGAGCATGTTTTTGTATATAAATGCTCTAACAATTCACAATTATACACGGTTTTACTGTATGCTCCAACAATCTCATTTCGATTCGTGCCTTCGTGTTATAATGCATCTTTATCTATTTTTTTGTAAGTTGTATATGTATTTATCTAAGATATCTCTCGTAAGCATGCGAGTTAGGGCAAGAGAGACGATATATTCACCGAGAATCGCGAATATATGACAAGGAAACTTCAAACAGACATATCTCGAAGCTTGAGTGTCGGATTTCAGCATATGATGACTTTTCGGAAAGCTAGCAAGAAGAAGAAATCAATTTTGGCAGTTATGCTAATTTTCAGAATTCAGAATTAAAAAAAATAAAGGGAATAGCCTCAAAACTTGAGTTGAAGTTTTTGATTAAGTTTTTTTCGGTCTAATTTTTTTATTTTCTTGTTCTTTACCATACTTTTCTTAGGTATTGTTCATGTAAATGTATGAAGTCTCAGATATTGAGTTTTTTTGTTATATTTTCATTTTTTAGTTTAAATGTTCTTATTTGAAATTTAGTTTAGCGTTTTTCATATTCAGATCTAGGGTATGCTATAATAAAACAGATAATTTTGATAATTTAGTTTAGTATTTTATCAATAATATAGTTTAGTGTCTTCATATTGAAATTTAGTTTAGTGTTTTCATTTTGAAATTTAGTTTAGCGTTTTTGATATTCAGATCTAGGATATGCTATACAAAAAAGATTATTTTGAGTATTTATTTTAGTGTTTTATCAAAAATTTAGTTTAGGTGTTTTCATTTGAGAATTTTTTCAAAAAAATAGACGCCAGGACTCCAATAAAAAATTCAACCGCCAAAAAGCTGACAGTTTGGGTATAGTTTTAAAATTTTCAGAAAATCATGAATATTTTTGTAATTTTGTATGGTGGATAGTAGTAAAAAATTCGGCCAGGATTGTCGTCGTAAGAGGAAACTATCTTTTTTTTAAACTATACCAATCGATTTATAATATGTGGTTGCAATGAACCTGTTGATATTATATTGATTTTTTTAATTGGTCCCAATTGAAAAGCAACTCTATTTATTATTGAGCGAAAATAACAAAAGAAAGTCTGTGGAATCTCACACCAACCATCACGACGTTTACTTTGGCAAGAATAAAAACAATATAGACGTTTAAACTTGAACAAAAATAGCACAATGAAATGATACAAATTAAATATATCATTCGCGATTTTGGGGATATTCCAAACCAACCAGTTCACGTTCGATACCATTCCAATCTCTAACTTAATTTGATTAGTTCTTATACGGTCGCTAGCATACTTCGTTTTTTTTATCTAGTTAAGGATGCCACTATAACTTGTATTATAAAAAAAATCATGAAGATTGGTGCACTAAATTTTTTATGCAATCGAAACACCCAAACTTGATTCTTAATTAATGTTACTGCTTAATTACCACGATTGTGAACATATTTAGTGATTAAATGTTTCTCATCTTAGGAGTTATATGATTCAAGATCAATATCATTCTTGAACACTTTCAAAAATATAACATATAAATCTCAAGAAGCATGAATAATAACATTCGTAATAAAATCATGAACAACATATAAATTATTATTAAAAATATAACTTTCAAAACACATCCTTCAATTACAAGTAAGCCATTCTTTCATATTGTCAAAAGAAACAAACACCTCACTCCAAGTACTTTCAAGATAGTTCAGAGTATACCAGTCTGTAACAAATTGGTCATTGCTCTAGTTTCGTTCACGACAAACCGCTAAGACATGAGCGCACGGAATGGATGTTAATTGGATACCTCTGCATGTATATTCCATTTTGTTGCCGGGCCTGCGTGTAACCCTATCAATAATGTCCATACTTCCATTGCCGCCGCGGGTGACTGGAAAGTACTCATTTGGGGATGAAACTTGGTACTGATCTTCATCGTGCGTATAAGGTGTTGGGTAATCCGGCCGCTAAATTCAGATTTTCGGGAAAAATTGCAAAATTTCAGACCGAAAATTTCCCTGCAAAATTCTCTTTGAGAATTTATCTTGCCAAATTACTTTTAAGAAAAATTTCCCGATAAATTCTGCTAGAGAATTTACCGTGAAATTCTGACTTGGCTTACGGTGCGGAAAGAACGTAAAATTAAAATTTCACATTCTACTATAAGCCGAGGATCTACTCCCCGATTGATTTCTAAAATAATATTTATTTAACATTTAAATAAATTTAAATAACATTTATACCTTTTTCCAAATTCAAATTGGAATGTTATATGGCTCGGTTGCTCAGCACCAGACATCTGATGCCTCTATCAGCCGTCCACCAGGAACAACCAGAGAGTCGGTATTTCTTTTGCCAGAAATACTATACCGACTTTTTACGCTAAAACACTATTCACAAATATCGAAAAAACTGATTCACAACTTTTGCAAAATCAGATTCACGAATATTCGCGGGAACACTATTCACCGTAAATACACTATTCACAACTCACAAGAATATACGTGGATTACGTATTTCTTTCTTTTCCTTCGCAGACACTATTTGAGAGGAAACACGAGAAAGAGAAAATATTATAACCGAATCGAATCGAGTCGAATCTAATTTCTATATTTTTCTCTGCCCCTACCCCTCTATTATTGCCTCTAAGGTCGGTCTAAAAAGACCATTTTGCCCCTCTAAGGTCGGCACAAAGTGGAAAAGACCATTTTGCCCTTTGGCCCAAAATTAAAAGAATTGATTTTGGGCTTTTCAATTTGGGCTTTTCAATTTAAATTCTAAATTTAAATTTGGTCCAAAATTCAAATGGGCTTTTTGGCCCAAAATATTAATTCATAATTAATATTTATAATCCATTTATTATAATATAATTATTCTGTCAATTCTAAACAATTATATTTTCTTGCCATTTGTTGTTGCGATAAATTTATACAATGTGTCGTACACGCTTATAAATTTAATGTGTTTAAGCTTGTCATCTCTATGACATTTATTTATTAATTATAAGTTTATAACATTTATAATTAATCAAATAAATTAATTCTCTGATTACTTTTCTATTGGTGTGACCTGATAGGATCTGTGTTATGTTGGCAATAAAATTAAAACTCTTTTTAATTCTATAAATCATAAGCGGGATCTGGCAGAATGCATTATGACTATCCAATTAACACAGATAATTTTGCACAATATAAAATCACGATCCAGTAAACAATTTACTCGTGTTAATTCTTATGTCTCATAGTATCATATCAGTTGCAAGGTAGGTATGTGTCATCCTTGCAAACTTAATATTTTCTCGATCTTAAGCAGATTATCAAATATGATTAACTCTTTAATCATACTGTAACATCACGTAACTTGAGAGAATAGACGTGCGAAACGAACCAACCAGAGAAGCAACGTGGGAGCTAGAGGACACGATACGCACAAAATATCCAGACTTGTTTGAAGCATCAAACGACAATTTTGTTCAAGGGACTGAACAAGATTCTTAAGGGGGAGAATGTAATACCACGTGCTGAAAATACTATATTAATTAAGGTACAATGAAAATTCATTTAGCAACCTTTCTTCTTTTCGTATTTAAATAGCTTAATTTAATAAGAATACGAACTAGGAATCTTGAATATACTCGGATTGATATTTGTTATGTTAACATACGTATATAATATGTTATAAGACTATTTCATTTTACTAAACTAATATTAATTTAGTTTTGTAGCAATCCAATCAATTTTCGGTAGACCATAGTTTATTAATTAACTCTCAGCCCAATCCAATTTCTGCAGCCCATATTATTTCCTTAATTAACTTCCAAACTATAACTACCTCCCTGTCAAACCACGCACCCTTCTGATTAACCCGCAACCCCCTCTTCGCTCCTATCCCCTCTGATACGCTTTCTTTTTAAAAACCTTTCTTTCCATATATAAATAAAAGAGAAACCGATCTCTCTCCTCTGTGCTACTATAGTCCGCTCCTCCTTCAAAGCACACTCTAGATCTCTCTATTATTTTCTGCACAGTTGTCAAAAATGGGTTGAAGTCTCCTCTTTTGGGTTACAAAATTCTGCATTAAGGTACTACAAAAAGAGAAAAGGTTATGATACCCAGAGACTCGTCCCCGGATTATCCCCAAACTACTTTCTAACACCTTTTAACTGTCGGACTCCAACGACTTCTAACGACCTTTCTTTTTAATAAAACTTCCCGATCTGATCTTCTCTCTGTTTGTTCAAAATAAATTCCCGATCTGATCTTCTCCCTCTGCAAAAACGAAAATTCTGATCTCTCCTCCCGATCTCTCTGCTCCCTTCGCTTTGCTCTCTCCCCTCTCCTCTCCTCTCAACTCCGCTCTCTTCAACAGCTTCGATCTCTCTCTTTCCCGATTATCTTCTTTGATTAGTGTCTGATCTTCAGTCGCTGCTCTTCTCTGATTAGCCTCCGATCTTCAATCGTGGCTCTCTCAGTAACCTAGATGCATCGTTTCTTTATCGACAAATCCATTTTCTCTCTCCTTAATTAACGAAACACACATCACGCTGAGTCCAGAAGTCTCTTATTTCATTGATATGTTTGATCGTGTTCTTAAGGAGGAGTTTTCTGAGAACAATGTCCGGCCCTGGAAGTAAGAATTTTCATTTTTTTTTTCTTTTCACTTCAAATTATTAATTTCGACTTAATTGAGTTGCGATTTTCTCTTTGTTTTGGAAATAACAGTGCATCTTTCTAATTCAAGCATTTGCAGTTTAATTCGAGTTGAGATTTCTCTTTGTTGGAGGAGTCGTCGGGAAGGCGCGTGTGGCTATGCTTGACCTGAACGGCACTTGGAAGAACACTCGCGATCTCGAAAAATGAAGAGGATATGGACATGGCGGAAGAGTCCTGAATTCTGAACGGTTGTGCTATGTGCTGTTATGGAGGCTGGTACTAATCCGGTACCAACTTCTACAATTTCGTTACCGATTCTTAGTTTCTCTGTAGTTGTAATTGAATTGTGCTATGTGCTGTTATGGAGGCTGGTACAATTTCGTTACCGATTCTTAGTTCTCAAATTAGTTAAATCATATATTTCTAAATAAGCCTCTGATTTTATAAGTGAAGTGATTATCACGTGATTTTAAAAATGATGTGATTATCACTGGTTGCTCCCTGTCAATTTGAGGAATCTGGTGTTTTGACTATTTTTATGATAATCGATGCTTTTACTGTTGTCTTGCTTGTTATTTGATAAGGGACTAAACCGTAATTTCTGACTTTTGAGGGGGGAAGCAATAAAATGATGTGGATACATCTATGCCGTACTGGCACAGAAAGCTGAGCCCGATCAGTCAGGCGTGCTTAGGAGGGCCGAAGAGGACTTAGAGAGATTAAAGGTTGAGATAATGCACCAGATCAAGGCCTATGAACGGGACAATTTGTCAGGTTTGGTTGTTGTACAGCTGACCATGGATCACAACACTGATGTCTATCAGGTAACAATGGAATTGTTTAAGCAGGCATATATGATTTGCAATGGGTTTTTTGGTGCTTCATTTGCATAATCTTACACTAGAAATGCAATTACTGTGCAAGTGTCTTTCTCAGGTATCACACAGTATACTAGTAGGTATATATGATGAGATATATAATGCAATTATCATCATCATTTTTGGAACAGAGCCTACTTTTTATATGGATTTCTTGCATGTTAAAAATTTAACATGTCAGACATGCAAATATGTGTGTGTTTGTGTGTTAGCATGTGTGCGCACGATACACATGTTTATCCAAGAGTGTTGTTTACATATACATCACATATAAGCTTATTATAGATCTTTTCTCTCTTTTAAATTTTTTAAGCTTATTTTATTTGACTGGTAAGATTTAACAGCATCATGCCAGTCATATTTATATCAATTTTTTGACTGGTACTATACAGTTTTGTGCCTTTTGATTGCTTCTTCGTAACTAGTAATGGTACCAGAAAATCTGCATAAAGGGACTTAATTTGCTTTTATTTTTACTAATTTGTTTCATTTGTTGTAGGTTGTACTGGAAACGGCCAGGTGGAGATAACACAAATCATTGCAAGCATGATGAGGTTTTAGAGCACAGGCCCGTTGACTGATTATTATAGGTTTTAAACACTCAGTTCTATTTTATAAAATTTTGACATATTATTATAGATTTTAAACACTTAAATCATCTTAGATTTGTAGACTTCATATATTAGGTTTACAAAATTCTTGACTGAGGCCTAATAATCACAAAGACACACAAGGCTAAACAAATATAAGTAAATAACACAGCCGAAGCGGGAATAAAATGAACAAGCCACAGTCATCAATCTAAAATAAACATACACATACATATATCATTCATACAACTCATATCGGGATAAAATAAATATAAGCTAAGGAAGGGGAATACAGGATATGTACAACAGTTTACAGTATTCACTTTGTACTCGTAAACAGCATTAGACATGATGTATTAGACAGTTTTTACTATGATTCACTTGGGTTACAGTATTCACTTTAGTTTGCAGGATATGTGCAATTTTACAGGATACATATAACAATTTTACAGGATACATAGTACATTTTTACAGGATATATATAACAGTTTTGCAGGATACATATACCAATTATTAATATTTATATATGGATATATATCATGTAAAATAAGTCTTAAATACTGTAAATTTAGCAGATGCAAATTATGTATTAGACAATTTTTACTATGAGTTACAGTATTAACTTTAGTTTACAGGATATATGCAATTTTATATGATACATAGTACATTTTTACATGATACATATAACAATTTTGCAGGATACATATACCAATTATTAATATTTATATATGGATCTATATCATGTAAATAAGTTTTAAATACTGTAAATTTAGCATATGCAAATTATGTATTAGACAATTTTTACTATTATTCACTTGAGTTACAGTATTCACTTTAGTTTACAGCTTATGTGCAATTTTACAGGATACATATAACAATTTTACAGGATACATAGTACATTTTTACAGGATATATATAACAGTTTTGCATGATACATATACCAATTATTAATATTTATATATGGATCTATATCATGTAAAATAAGCCTTAAATACTGTAAATTTAGCAGATGCAAATTATGTATTAGACAATTTTTACTATGAGTTACAGTATTAACTTTAGTTTACAGGATATATGCAATTTTATATGATACATAGTACATTTTTACATGATACATATAACAATTTTGCAGGATACATATACCAATTATTAATATTTATATATGGATCTATATCATGTAAAATAAGTTTTAAATACTGTAAATTTAGCATATGCAAATTATGTATTAGACAATTTTTACTATTATTCACTTGAGTTACAGTATTCACTTTAGTTTACAGCTTATGTGCAATTTTACATGATACATATAATAATTTTACAGGATAAATAGTACATTTTTACATGATACATATAACAATTTTGCAGGATACATATACCAATTATTAATATTTATATATGGATCTATATCATGTAAAATAAGCCTTAAATACTGTAAATTTAGCATATGCAAATTATGTATTAGACAGTTTTTACTATTATTCACTTGGGTTACAGTATTCATTTTAGTTTACAGCTTAATGTGCAATTTTACAGGATACATATAACAATTTTACAGGATATATAGTACATTTTTACATTATACATATAATAATTTTGCAGGATACATATACCAATTATTAATATTTATATATGGATCTATATTATGTAAAATAAGTCTTAAATACTGTAAATTTAGCACATGCAAATTATGTATTAGATAGTTTTTATTGTGATTCACTTTGGTTACAGTATTCTTTTACTGTGATTCACTTTTAGTTTACAGGTTTTATGCAATTTTACATGATAAATTTCACAGGATACATCAACAATTTTACAGGATACATAGGACAATTTTACAGGGTACATATAACAATTATTAATATTTATATATGGATCTATATCATGTAAAATAAGCCTTCAATACTGTCAAATTAGCAGTTGCAAATTATGTATTAGACAGTTTTTACTGTGATTCAATTTGGTTACAGTATTCTTTTACTGTGATTCACTTTTAGTTTACAGCTTATGTGCAATTTTACATGGTAAATTTCACATGATACATCAACAATTTTGCAGGATATATATAACAATTTTACAGTATGTTGCTTTGATTGTTTGCATCTGCTAATGGTTCATAACTCTAATTTTTAACTTTGCTTATTTTTTTTTTTTTTTGCAAGATGATATATCGAAAGAACGTGTGGTTCTAGCTATGAAACTTCTCACTCATCCGAATAATGTGCACCAGAGGGTTATGAAGTGGTTATGAAGTGAAGAAGCCATGTTTGTATTGATGTATTAGCCATGTTTTTTTATTGAAGTTTTGTTTGTGCTTGTGAACAATTATCAGTGGTAACAATATGGGTGGTGACATCTTACAGTTGTTGTTTTTGAACAGTTGTTAGTTATAGTTTATGATTTTAAATAGTTAATTTTGTGATTAATGAAATTTTATAACTTGTATATGTTATTTGGATACTATTTTACAGTATTGAAGTTTTGCTGTTAACATATGTCAGTTTTATAGTTTGTATCTGCTAATTTTACAGTATGTAAGTCTTATTTTACATGATATAAATCGATATATAAATATTAATAATTGAAGAAAAAAATTACGTAAAAAAGAAAAATAGAAAAAAAAAATTTAAAATTTTAATATCGAAAAAAAAATTTAATTTGATGCAAAAAAATTAATTTTGCACAATTTTAAGTGTTATTTGTAAATAACTACAAGTTTGAAAAGTGGTTTGTTTTTGAAACCTTCTAGAAGCCGTCAGTTTTTCAAGTACAGTCGGAAGTACAGTGTTTTTGTAAGTTGCTAACTGTTTGCAACTAACTTGGTGACCACTTCCAACTAACTTGGATTGTTAGACTTTTAAACTTCTTATTATACATGATTTGTTGTTGAAATTACAGTATTGGTTATAGAATTTTACAGTATTCGCGTAAGTCAAATGACAGTTTTTTTGGAAAAAAACTGGGGATAGAAGCTTAGGGACAATTAGTCGGATCCCTACAAAAATCATGTTATCTTGTCTTATTCTCACATGGCCTTACTTATTCATATCATATCAACTTCTATTATCTTTTACAATATCTTCACTGTTTTTCCTAAAATGATATCTTACTATATTATCTCTATCTATATCATTATATCATCAAAAGATAAATCTACTATTTTTAATACACGCTTTATCTCTGTTGGCATATGCCGTTTTGAAACTTACCATCACGCTATGAATTTATCTCACTATTCATTATATTATCATATTGTCTGATACTACATATATATTCCAAGATCCAACAAATATTATACTTAATTAAACTATAGCAACATCAAAATATTCCGAAATCCATATAAATTGTTAGTAATGAATTTCATTCTTTAAATCATCCTAAATATTAGTATGAATGAATTTTGAAAATAATAAAATCTGGAATTTTTTTGTTTAATTAATAATAAGTAAATTAAAATCTGAAAATCTTCTTTATTAATAAGTATATTTATATATATTATAATCTGAAATTTTC
This sequence comes from Carex parvula, assembly GCA_025461045.1. Classification (NCBI taxonomy): domain Eukaryota; kingdom Viridiplantae; phylum Streptophyta; class Magnoliopsida; order Poales; family Cyperaceae; genus Carex; species Carex parvula. The sequence goes on from JAJGRW010000781.1 coordinate 146,415, forward strand.
GGTTTATTTATAATAAACTCTTTAGTTATTTTAGAATCAAAATTATTCTCTTTTTATATAACCAGATATTCAATTGTGATCATATAATTGAATATATAATATATTACATCTAATAAAATTTTGGTTATGATAAGAATCAAATAACAGAAGCAAATTATTCTTATTATTAGTTTCTTTCTTTCTTGGAATACTAAACAGACGACATCTAACATGAGGTTTAATTAAAACAGTCAGACTATTATCCTTCGCCTAGATAGTAAACTAATTAAAAATTCAAAAGTTAGGATTAAGAACATGTAGTATTAAGGGTTTTAGGAAACGAGAATCAGTAAGTTCAAACATTATTAATTAAAGGTATGCTTATGTTTTAGGTTCGACTTTTAAGGATAATAACAACGTAAGAGACAATCAAGGAATTACTCAAATATCAAGTACAGGTTTTCTGGACTTTGTAAAATTATTACTTATCGTTTTGTGTGCATTTATGCTTCATATAGTTGAATTATGCATGTTGAATTCGAACAACCATTTGACTTTGTTAGAAAATATTAAGATAGGAATATTCGTTTGGTCAAAGGACTATGACATGCGTGCTGTGCTAAATGAATGAACGTGACATGAACTGATAATTAAAGTGAACAGGGGCCGATATGCTTACGTATCGGGATGTATACATTGGGTCCGGTGTTCGACTAGACCCCTCGTTAACGTGATTGTAGGCGAAAGCGGTCCTGTCACGGATGTGAATGTAGGCTGATGCGGTCCTATCATGAATGTGATTGTAGGCTGATGCGGTCCTATAATGGACGTGATTGTAGGCTGATGCGGTCCTATCATGGACGTGATTGTAGGCGAAAGCGGTCTTTTCATGGACGTGATTGTAGGCGGAAGCGGTCTTGTGACGAACGTGATTGTAGGTTTTAAGTAGATTTTACAAACTCCGGGCTGGAACTGAATCTCGCACTGAGAGAATGTTCGAATCTCTCACCCGTTCCATATTTCTATGGGTTCCAGGTAATGATGAAAAGGCGCCAAAGGAAGGTTGTGAATAATAGCAAGCGGAAAGATCCATGTGAGATTTAAATGCCATTTATGTTTGCTTTTATGTCGTGTGTTTATTTTCTAGAAAAATTGGTACATTTGAACAAGCATGGTTGTTATCGTATTCCAACCATGTCTGTCGTGACCACTGTTAGACTACTTTTGTTATTATGGTAAGACTCAATTTGTGAAAATTAAATGTGGCATTTATGGATGTTATTGATAATGTATGTGATGTGTGTATGTCTTACGTCGAAATACGTGGCGGGTTGTCTCGGGGTGTGACAGGCGGTCCACTACCCATAGCTGACCGCCCAGAGGGAGGGCGGTCCACTATTTTTTTTTTTTTAGAGAGACAATATGAATATCAAGATGCTGAATTCTAACGCTAAAAATTCAGATTTTTTTTAAATATTAGTTATACTTCTTTTAAGCATATTTATACTAAAATATGCTAAATACTTGAAATTATGTTAAATTATGCTGAATAACACTAAATTACGTTAAATTACGTCAAATTACATTACATTACGCTAAAATATGCTAAATTACGGTAAATTACATATGAATAGGGACGATATCTTCACTGAAAAGACCAAAAACGACGAGAAACTTCAAACGGAAAATTATAAAGGTAGGCCTTGAGAAGAAAAATTATAAATAATTTAAAATGTGAAAGTATGACTTTGGAAAATTATCCCTAGTGTGTTAGGCCAGACTTTAATGTCTATTGGGGCTAAGTCAAAAAATTTAGTATAATGGGACAAAATTTTGTAATTATTTTGAATATTAAGTATCTTTTTGAAAAGATTTAAAAAAAAAAATTCAAAAATAGAAATATATTGTGGAAAAGTTCAAGGCATTATTTTGTCAATTTTTAAATCGGAAACTTCAACTCAAGTTTTGAGGCTCTTCTCTTAGTTTTTTGGCAATTCTGAATTTTAAAATCCAGCATAATTATCACAAACGCATGCATATTTTAGCAAGCTTTCCGAAAAGTTGTCATTTGCTAAAATCGGACACTCGAGCGCCATTTTATGACCGTTTGAAGTTTCTCGTCATTTTTTTCTTTTTCGGTGAAGATATCGTCCCTTTTCATATGTAATTTACCGTAATTTAGCGTATTTTAGCGTAATATAATGTAATTTGGCGTAGTTTAACGTAATTTAGTGTTATTCAGCATAATTTAACATAATTTCAAGTATTTAGCGTATTTTAGTATAAATATGCTTAAAAGAAGTAATCTAACTAATATTTAAAAAAAAATCTGAATTTTTAGCATTAGAATTTAGCATCTTGATATTCATATTGTCTCTCTAAAAAATAGTGGACCGCCTCCCCTCTGGGCAGTCAGGTATGGGTATTGGACCGCCCTCCGCTGGGCGGTTTGCTATGGATTCTGGACCGCCTCAGGAGAGGGCGGTTAGGGCATTTTTAATAATAATTTTGAATCGAGGGCAGATTTGATAATTTATATTTTTTTGGGGGGTATTAATAAAAATGCCGGCTGGTCAAAGTGCCCTACAGACAAGCAAAATATTAAAACCCGAGTTAATGGAGGCCCAAATTCCGTCCCGGTTCATTGAATGCAAGACAGCCACAGAACAGGAAGAAGGGTCTTTTTCCCTGTCTCTGTTCCAAGTGTGTCTGTCCATGTAGCGAGCTGTTGAAACACCACGGAACATGGCGTTCCTATTTTAAAGTTACAAGGGGAAAAAAATCTACGTTAGAAAAATAATTTCTAAATTTATTTTTTCTTTATTTCATTTTAAATTCTTTCTACAAGTTCCATCTGTGGCGGAACGACAGCAACTGGCTACATACAGCGCCTCAAACAAAATGCACAAGAGAACTTTTCCTTTTTAAGTGGCACACCAATAGTATGAATTCACATCACCGCCGGTACCATAACAGGGAATCTTTTACAATTACTTGATCTGGACCGTTCTTTTTACTTGGCACGAATCTCAAAGCCCAATAATTCTGCCCCCTCCGTCCGCCCGAATTCCAAAGCTGCTGGGAGTTAATTTCAAACCGTAAAATGAAGGGAATCTTTTACGGTACCGGAGAGGATATTTGCCCCCAATAGTATAACACTCTGAAATTAAATATACAACTTTCTATATGGCCCAAAAAAAAAAAAAAAAACTTTTCTTTTAACTTAAAATCTAGCACATCATTTTGTATGAGGAAAAATAAGGCTCTAGGCCTTATTTTGTTTTATTAATGACAGGCTCCAAAAGGGAGCCATCTTACAAATTTGAAGAGTAATTCAACCAGGTTGAATTAACAAGATTTTATAAATACAAAAAAGAAAAAAAAGAAAAAAGAGAAGGGACAAATAACTAAGAAAGCAGATCTGGAAAAATCCTCTTCATTTTGTAATTCTGTCATTTGTTATTTTCATGCATCCTCTATTGCTTTTGGAGCACATTGTGCAACTGCGTCTCCTACGGTGAGGAAGATGTGTTCATGGCCGATGCGGTCCGTATATTTTGCAGCTCTGAGCTTTTCGATGACCACTGGGCCTGGATTGGCGATCTCAAGCTAAGGTAATAACAAATGAAATTAATTATATACAAATTTTGTTTGCTAGCCAAGGTTTTTTCGATTTAGTCTGTCTGATTTGAAACTGGTGGACTGGATTCATCCATATATGGTTTAATATAGATGTGGTATGGATTTAATTCGTGAATTTTGGATCAATGGGATTAGATTAAAAAATAGTCGTTGCTTTCTCTGGTGAAGGTGACACCAGATACGAGGGCAATTAATTTGTACTACTAACCTGAATGTCACGCTTCGTGAGGACTTTGTGCAATTCCTCTAAACTTTGGATGCCAGTAGTGTCAATGTCAATCACGGCTGTAGAAAATGTACATGATGAGTGCATTAATTCATAATTAAATATTTACATAGGAAATAAAATAACATCAATTCTAAGATTACTAATCAAGCAGAAAACTACTTACGTGACATCTCAACTATCAAGTGCCCGATATCCGGTAGGCCTTGCTCCTTGTTGAGATCATTTTCATCTCTCAACCATCTTAATATTCTGAAAAGGAGGTTCCAGTGGTTTTTAGAGAACAGAATCATAATTAAATAATAGTATTTTGGAGAAGATTATAGGTTTGAATGCGAAACTAATGAAAGAGATCCGAGGATGCCTCAATAAAGTTCTAGAAAGTACCGTAACGCCCAAAATGAGTAACAAAAAAAAGGTACATTGGTTTGCTCCATCAAAATCGACAAACAGACAGAGAAATGCATGTTTTCTGCAGGGAAACTGACTCACTCAACAAATTTCATACAATCAGATAATATAAGCAACATACCTCTCTTTGATATAGTTGGCATTGGAGAAATATATAGCTGAATCAACTCTTAAGATTAGAACTCCTGGAACTTTGCTTGCATTGGGATATTGTTCCACATTTCTATAAATAGTTGTTCCCATAAGGTTGCCAAGAAGAGAGATTCTAGGCCTGGTTACTTGAAGAAGTATCTTAGCTAGTGATAATACAACCTGCTTCATTAAACACACAAAGATGCAGGTATATGTAAGATACTTTTCAGAGATAATACAACAGCTTAGTCTACATTCAGAGAGTATTTTTTTTTTTTGAAAATCTAATCAATTCCAGATGCATTGTTGGAACCTCAACGTGATGTTCAAACAAATGCAGTTTTATTGGCACCTTTTTTGGTTCTATTTTTTTCTTGGTGGAATATTTTGGTGCCTTTTTTAGGAACACTTTACTGTTTGATTAGAAAAAAACAGTTCACACTTTTTTTTGGATTGATTATATATCTTCAAACGCAAAGAAAAAGAAGGATAGCCTAATTAATCACATTAAGAAATGAAACTATGAAACCATTCATCATTCAATATCTTATTTCTTGTATGATCATAGTAAAATACGAACCGCTACTAGAAGGCCGATTTCAACTGATTTGAAAATAACACCAAAAAATGCCCCCAGTAATGCAATAAAATCCAGCTTGTCTACTTTCCAAATATGATATGCAGCTTTAAAGTCAATTAGTCCAGCAACGGCACTGATAATAATGGCTGCAATGACAGCATTTGGAGTGTATTTGAAAAGAGGGGTGATCACTTCAAGGGTTAGCAAAACCACCATAGACATAACTATGTTAGACACGGCTGTGTTGCATCCTGCCATACAATTCACAGCTGACCTTCCAAAACCCCCTGAAAAAATAATACTATACTTAACATTCATGGTTGTTTTTCTTGCCAGAGATATGGATATGCAAATTATTGATGGAAGCAAAAGGAGAAAAAAGGGAAGACAAACTATTCATGTCATCAATAAGCCTTACAAAACTTTACTAGTACCCTCAGTATTCCAAACAGAATTATACTAACCCATTGGACAAAGAGTAGGCTTAAAATGCTCCTTGGTTTTGAGCCCTATCATGCCCCAACATAGTTATCTCTATTTCAAAGTTTAAACAATCGATCCGGACCGCTCAATATGATCTTCATATTAAAATGTACTTGGATACAAAATTATATATTTTTTGAAACTTTTTACTATTTTTTAAGATAGATACAAAATCATTATTTTTAAAAGATACTGGACCTTCCAAAAATAGTGATTTTGTACCTCTCTAAACAATTAGTAAAATAATTCTAAAAAATTCTAAAATTTGTTATCCAAGCATATTTTAGTATGAAAGATCTTGTTGGATCGATTATTTAGGCTTTGAAAATAGCGATAATGATGTTGGAGCATGATGGGGCACAAAACCAATGGGGCATTTAACCCTACTCTTGGACAAAACAAGCACTAAAATTACCTCCCAGTATCCTACTTTGAGTTGATCATGCAATTACTAAAGTTAAATTAAGGCACTGACATAAGTTTCAAGAACTTAGTAGGGGCTATATATTCACAAACTTTTCGATTATAATGATACCTGTTGCTATGATGCAAGAAGTCAAAGAACCAGCAATATTCATTACACCTAACGCCAACATTTCTTTGTTTCCATCGATTGGGTAATCTTTTAAGGTTGCGAATGTTCTCCCAATAGATACTGCTTCCTGATGCATTACACGATATTCATGAGTCCAGCATGATAGTTTAAAGTTCTATAAAAACTATACATTTTGAACTTCTTAAAGGATTTACCATCAAGCCGACCATCCCAGCGATGATGCCAATTCTCGCTCCTTTTGCCAGGTATGTTCCCGACCAGTAGATCTTGTGCACAGATGATGGGTTTAGTCCTTTTTCTATGTGCCTCACCTATATTTTAAATGTGTATAACTAACCCAGAAATTGATATAGTTGAAAAGAATTTTTTTTATCCTAGTTTGGAGTATTTTCTCTTGCATTTCTTTGCTTACACTTATCCAACATATGGAATTTTGTAGACCTGAAGTATAAAATGCTTAGAATTTGACAATTGAGTTTTAGCCAATTTGAAAACTAGAGAATGGCCTAAAAATTTGAGATACAATAATCACCATGAACAGTTTTGTTAAATTTATTATTGAATTAATTTCTCGTGTGTGTCCTTTGCCTATATCGGTGAAGCATGAAGAGAAAATGAAAATGGTATAATAAAACATACTATGTTAACTCCTTTTTATCAGCACGGGTTATGTAAACACAAAATGTAGATATGATAACTGAGATCATCGGAGCGATAGCTGCCACCCAAAATAGCTTCTTGTTCTTGCTAGCCTACATATGCAATAAGTTGGAGGTGAGATTCAAAACCTCTAAAATTAGATTTTTAAAAGACTGTTAAAAGGCCAAAGTTCTTACAATAAATTTTGCAGTTAGAAGGAATGCCAGGAATGATATCCCTATAACCACAGTCTCCCAGTTCCACTGGAAAAGAATAATACCCGTAGTATTTTGTTAGCAAGCTGTATTTTTCTAAATATTACATACATCTAAATTAGTTTATGATCTTTTCCCTTCCTGTTGTTGATATTCGTTCATTGGAAACTAATAAACCAGTATAATAAGTAATTTCTTACTCCATGGTGAACGTTACTCCGGACAGAGTCAATGACATGAACAATATCAGTTTGTGTGGTAAATACTGAGATTCCCAAAAGGCCTTTCAGCTGTTGGAGGGCTATTGTGATGGCTGCACCTGCCATGAATCCTACCACTGCTGCGTGTGATAAAAATTCGATGATAAAACCCAACCTGATAGAGCAAAAAAAACCATACCATAAGAAACTTATAAAGCGGGGAAGTATAAATGATCATTTGAAATATAAGTCGTGTAGAAAAACTTATATTTAACCAATTTAAATAAAACATAGCAAGTTATCCTTATAATTTTATATAAAATGAGAAAATAATAGTCTGAAGTGGTGTGTACCTTAGGAGGCCAAGTGCGGCTTCAGTTATTCCTGCAAAGAAGGTGGCAGTGAAAGCAAGACGGAGGTACTCATTTAGGTGCTTCTTTGGATCAATTTCTTTTTTTAGCATATTACCAAGCAGGAGTGATACAACTGCCACTGGTCCCATTGCTATATCTCTAGAGCTCCCCATTGCCGCATAAATAAGAGGCGGCACAAAACTCGTGTCTACACAAAACAAACATTTGTTAATATAACTTGTTCTTTGTATTCTCTAAACAAATATAATAACTTGTTCTTTTACCAAATAACACTTGTTTTGAATTTATATGCAAATTACTCTTTAGTATGGTTTCAGGCAGTCTGTTGGCTCCTATCCTTCTGGCCCAACCCACAGGTCAAAATTATTAAATTTTTTTTTTTAATAATAGAAGACTATACAAGGCATGAGACGAATCCCATATAGCTGATACAAAAGTTGCTGTGTAGTAGAGTCCTAATTGTTTGTTGAAACAATGAATCTTTTGCTGTATCTAGAGTCATTTTGCTTGGGTGCAGCTATATATGTTTATCTAGGGACTGTAATATAATGTGAAGTACAATTGGTAGTTATCCTTAAAATTTGTAGGGAATGATTTATTTTTATTAAAAGGTCCCGGTACACCGCAGCATCTTTTAGATGTTTTTGCGAGAATTGAACATGTGTCTCTATATAGAGATGGGACTCACGCCACTGCGCTAAGTCCACAGTTCTCTAACTTGCAGGGAATGATAAAATATTGTATTTTTTTTTTCCCTTTTGTTTTGATTAAATTGATAAGGCTCATAAGTTCTATGTCCGCATTATGTGGTTGTGGAGGTTCTGTCAATCAGAACCATGAATTTGCCTATAGTATATAATTAAGTTAACCATTTGCACTTGTTGCACATATAATAAAGTAAATAGTAAATACTGCACTTACAAAGCCCGTATTGAGCTGGGACGTTGGCAAGCTTTGCATACCCAATATCCTAGTAAGAAAGAAATAGAATTTAATAATCTTGCCATAAATACTTACAATTATAATAACAGAACAGTTGCAATTTGACATTTGTTGAATAAATTTTGGAAATACAAATGCTGCACAACATATTAAAAAGCATAGCAATTTAATGAATAAAAAAAATGTAAGCACTGCTTGTACTATATTTTGATTATTTGTATAGTGTGTTTTTTTAACATTAAATGACACAGTTGATTGTATATTTTTTTGAATGATGAATACTGTATCTTTGGTTACTCAACCCTGATATATATATGCTGGAAGCATAATTTGTCATCGGTAATATCGTGTTTACTGGAATAATATGTCATTTTCACATGGTATCGTGGAAGCATTATTTATCAAAGAGGAACAACTATCCATTAGGTAAACATCAATAAGCCAAAAAAACACTAAATAACACAAAACATGATGTGCAGTGGTACAACGATATATCATATATGTATAGTACAAATTAACAACTAAGCTATTCTATGTACCTGAGGAATGCACAAGCTTGCAATTGTTAATCCGGCAATCAAATCTCCTCTAAACTTTTTCAAGTTGTAATCCGTTGCCCAACCAACAATCGGGAATAAGGACTGAATTCCGAGCAAGAGCTTCTTTCTCTTTGGTTGATCCTTGAACTCGTATAGTGGGTCGTCATGGAAAAATATCTCTTTAAATGTAGTTGAAAAATCATGAAGAAGATTTCTTCTCTGAGGAACTTCGACCTTATGGCCGTGGCTGGTGTTATTGTTTCCTACTTGGCGCTGGTGGGGTTGTGAAGAAATGTCACTGCTGATATCATTTTCAGCCGAAATGGAGTTGCCCTTCATCAGGCCTCTGATAATGTGACCCAAGATGGCTCTAAACATTTTTAATGAAAATCAGGTTAGCCAATTAATCTCATTTTAAAAAAGTTGTGGATAAAAGACCACCTTAATCCAATAACATGATGTTTTTGTGAAATTATTCTATTTGATTTAAGAAAAGAGTATTACTATACACAAAATTTTGCTTTATTAACAAAATGGAAAGAAAGAAAAGAAATTGGCCTCACTTGTACAAGAGAACTATTCTTTAAGGCAATCTTGGTCTGTGGTCAAGTATAAGATGCCTATAGTCTTATATCGAAGCCAGTTGTAACAGACAAACCTAAGTGGATGCCTACATATTGCTATGGCTTTTTAAATTCTGTTAGCGGACCTTTTTAAAGATTAAACTTCTGTAATAACTGTTAGCTTAGTTTAGATCAAATTCTTTCCTTCTTTTTAGAACTTTCGAGTCATTACTGGTTCCTCTTTAATGAGCATTGTAATTATGTTTTTAGCATTAATATATTTCTTAGTGGAAAGTTTCCACTAACTTTCAAAAGAAATAAAAAATAACCTAAGTTGATGCAAAGATATTATAATATAGCTTAAAAAATTAATTGACTGAGCTGAAACAGCGGAGGTGCATGTATGCTAGTGTTGGTTGTGACATAATAAGTATTGAATGAGTGGGCATCTTTGTCAAAAAAAAAAAAAAAAACACTATTGAATGGTGATGGGAATAATTAGGTGGTGAGCTTGTCTCACACTGGTCTAAAATAAATAATTAAAGATGCATCATTGCTGGACAGGGAATTTCGTGGCGAAAAATCAAAATGAGAATTATCTTTTGGGTGGGTGCTACCGATCTTTGCGGCATGGTCAGATACGAATATGATGCGGTTTCATACGCTTTAATCTACTGACTACTAAGTACCTACAAGCTGTTTGGCAATTTCTCTTTAAAACTCTTCAAATGTTTTTTAAATTTTTTAGAAGCAGAATTCATATGAACATCATCTTCTTAGCGAGAATTAAGCTTTGTTCGTTTTTTCTCGAACTCTTAAACTTAAGCCTCTTTTGTCCGAATCTTTTTCTTCTGAAAATCTTCACAGAGACTGCAAAGTCATGAGCGGGACTCAACTCATCTCATTTGGGTAATCACGGTCCTAGGAATTTTTCTCCTGGCTAACTGTGCTACCGTCTCATCTCTTTGTCTGAAATTTATAAGGCCATTTTTATCTTTGATTAAGCCTCGTTAATTTTCTTTTGTCTCATTTGTTTTTCAAAGAAAGCTCTTTCTAATATGTTCTATCAAACGAGAACTTTTACTACATATTAAAATTTAATTTTATATTGATTGCCAAACATACTACTAATATTTTGTATTATGCATTTTAACTAATCCGTCGTAACTTTATATAAAATTTAGGTAGTCATAGACTCTTAGTGCACATTCAATTTTTATGTACATCATGCGTTAGTGTATTCAGAAATTCAGTAATGTGAACCAGTAAACTTTTGATGCAAGCTACTGTATAGCCAATTCATGTATAGACATATAGTCACTAAAATTCAGTACAAGCTCACGTGAAACCTCAATTGTTATGAGCCGCTAACCAGCTAGTAGAACATGGTTTTATTTTATTTTCGAAATTTTTTTGGGTCATCTGTGCGACACTGTGAGCCCACCAAGATGGGTAGCATATGCCACAGCAAATTCGGGTCCAATTGTAGAGCTTTATTCATAGATTGCTTGTGACTTCTTCCATTTTACACCGTAGAAAGGGACAGATAAGATTTCCATCTGATGGATGATGATGACCGTACATTTAAATATTAGGTCAAAAAGGAATGTTATACATTCAATGAAAGAGAAAAGCAACCTAGAAGGCGACATTTTTATTAATATCCAAAGTTAATTACAATTAATAAATATACTCAGAATCAGTGGGTATTTCGAAAAATGTCCAAACTGGTCAGAATCTGGACGGTTTTTTTTTTTTTTTTTTTTTAAGACACTATGAAGAGCAAGATAATCAAATCTAATACTGAAAATTCAAATTTTTTTTTAAATTTTTTGTTAGATTACTTCTTTTGATGTATAATTGGCATATTTATACTAAAATACGCTAAATTACTTGAAATTATGTTGAATTACACTATATTACATTTTTACGCTAAATTATGTTAAATTACGCTAAAATACGGTAAATTACATAAATATGGATGATCTTTACTGAGAAGGTGAAAATGACGATGAAACTTCAAACGGCCATAAAACGCCGCTCGATGTCCAATTTCAGCAAATGACTACTTTTCGGAAAGCTTGCGAAATACGCATGTGTCAATGCCGCGATGTCGGATTTCAAAATTCAGAATTGTCAAAAACAAGAGAGAGCCTCAAAACTTGAGTTGAAGTTTCCGATTAAGATTTTCATTTCTATTATTCAATCTAAGTCTCAGTAAATAGTTATATAATGAACTTGTAGAATACCAATTTTTACTATTTAGAATTTTTTTTACTTTTTTATGATTTATAAAGATGGCACAAAATCGGCCTAATTAGCGTAATTTTGCGTAGTTTAGCGTAATTACCATATTCATTATAATTAGCAAAATTAGTGTAATTTAGCATAATTTAATATAATTTAGTGTAATTCAACATAATTTAATATAATTTAGCGTAATTTAATGTAATATAGTGTAATTCAACATAATCAAGTAATTTAGCGTATTTTAGTATAACTATGCTAATTACATCAAAAGAAGTAATCAACAAAAATTTAAACAAAAAATTCGAATTTTCTGTGTTAGATTTCATTATCTTGCTCTTCATAGTGTCTCTAAAAAAATTAAAAAATAAAAAAATAAAAGAAACCGGCCAGAATCTGACAAATGACATAACCAAACAAGAGATTTTCTTATACTTTTTTTTTATATTTCTGAAATATTTTAAGGGCGTAGAGTTATCCGAGGAGGTTCCTTTATATCTAGCTAATGACATAAAAGGGAATTCATATATAAGTACTTTTTTTTCTTTTAAAAACCAAACCCAAGTTTTAATAAACCTATTCAGTAGGACTGGCCAGTGATATTGCATCTTTCAAAAGAAGAAAAAATAAAAAATGAAAAATCGAACTCGTCAGCTTAAATACAAAATTAATGATTAAATATTTGAAAATACAACTCAGAAAAACTCCATGCACCATGCATGAATTTTGGAAGCCAATTAGATATAAGCTGGTGCCTAATTAATCATACGAGCAAGACTAATAATTTTTAGACCTCGTGTTTAGTGGCTTTGGATGGATATTGCATTACTATTAAAATGATGGTGGAAGTTTAAAATAGTACTTATACAAGTACTTGGAAAACCATTATTACTTACAAATACATGACCATAATATCCCTTATTCCTTCTTTTGGAGAGTCATTTCCAACTTAGAAAACATAGGTTGTATTAGTGTTCAATATACACCAGTGTTCTAAATAGCGCACTATTGTGGCGCTATAGCGCCGCTATAGCGCCGCTATAGCGTTTTTGGACCCTAAACGCTAAGCTATGGCATGAAAATACGCTAATTGCGCTACGGCCGCTATAGCGGTAATAGCGGTCCGCTATAGCGCATAGCGTGTAGCGCGCTATTTGCGCGCTATGTATATTGGGCTTTTTTAGACAATTTATATGGGCTTAAATAAAGATTCATAAAATTTATTTTGTATAGAAAAAAAAATAGAATGAATCATGATGCTTAAGATATTTTGTATAGAAAAAATCGATAGTTTATGATATTATTATGGATATTATGAACCATGGACTTTTGTACTAGTTCAATATGAATATTATAATTCTTAATTAATTGGTGTTATTTATTGTTCTATGAACTTTAGATAATGTTATATACAATATATAATATAATTTTTGTAAAAAAAAAAACGCTATTTGGAATAGCTTCCGCTATAGCTACGCTATTCCGCTATAGCTTTTTTGTAGCCTTCCCGCTATGACGCTATAAACGCTATTTAAAACATTGATATACACCAAGAAACCAGTCACATTGTAAATTCTGGACTGACATATGGATAGGAATGTACATTAGCAACTATATATCAATAGTCTATAAACACTATAGCAATAAGAACATTATGTTAGGGAAGTCATAGAATCACAAGGAATGAGGGTTCAATTTAGAAGACCATTAGATGGTATGATCTCATAAAATGGGCTGAAATTCTTAGCATTATCAGTACAATATCTTTTACATCTACCCAGGATCAACTAATATGGAGATGAGATCACACAGGGAAGTTTACTACTCACTCTTGTACAAATTCTTAAACTTTAGAGGAATTTTGCCTCTGGTACAAGAATTGATTGGTGGAGCTTACTAGTATCTCCCAAGATAAGAATTTTATGTGGTTGACATCACATAATACCATCCTAACCAAATAGTCAAGAACTCACTTGTTTCTGACATGCTCACTAGCACAAGTATGGTTTTGGCTTGGTAAAAGCCAGGACTTCATGCATACATGGAGTCAGTTTGAATATATCATCAATTTTGCCATGCAATTGCCAGTGACAGCGAGAATAAGATTTTTAGTGGTACTTAGTGCTGTGTGTTGGACTCTTTTGGAAACATATGAATGATAGATGTTTTAATAATTGCAATGTTAACTCAGCTAGAACAATGATATTTCAAACTAAATCTTTGTTTTGTTATTAGTCAGGTAATGTCAAGGAAGGTGTGAAAAATGTGATTAAAGACTGGATGCCAGTGGTTGAGGATGCCATCCCGTACATGCCGATGGAAATTGTGTTGTACTAGCCACAAGAGTCATCACCCCAGCAGTGAAGAATGTCACATGACCATTTTTGTATTTAGATTATAGTCTTAGTCTCATGTTGTGTGGCTTAGTTATTGCTACTTGAGTCTATTTCTGGAGTTTAGAATCATCCCAAACTTGGTTATATAGCTTGGTGTTATGCTTACTTTTTTGCTTTCATGAATATTTTGAACACCATTATTAGATGTGCAGTTGTAGTAATTTTTCTGTAATTATACTTTCCTATTAACGGAATGGGCTTTGCCTCTTTAAAAAAAAAACAAGCAATTTCAAACGGAATTGAAAACACTTTGATAATTGATACTTAATAGTGCCGGAACCTTGATAAAAGTGACCCAACACGGAGAGTGATAGTTGTTTTGCCACAAAAGAACCAAACTAGATCTAATCATGTGCTATTTTTTCAATTAAAAAGGTGAGGAAAAGAAGAGATTTTTTAAAAAAACATAATTAAAATAGTTAATTAAAAAAAACAACTTGATTACCTCGTTTTTTAGAAAAACCAATGGCAATTCGATTTGAACTTTTTTTTTTCCCTTCACCGAATTGCCAATTCGGTTTAGAGGATTTTTCACAATTCTCCTTTAAACCGAATTGGCAATTCGGTTTAGAGGGTTTTTTTTTTTCTTTTTAGAGTCACTATGAAGAACAAGATAATAAGATCTAACACTGAAAATTTGAATTTTTTTATTTAAATTATTTGATAGATTACTTCTTTTGATATATAATTAGCATATTTATACTATATTACAATAAATTACTTGAATTATGTTGAATTACACTATATTACAATAATTAAGTTGAATTACACTAGATTGTGAATTACTTGAAAATCATGTTTTTGGATGGTCCAGAAGTTTCAGATCAAGTGATTTTCTACCTATCTAAAAAAATAGTAAAAAAATTAGAAAAAATGTAA
>JAJGRW010000782.1:0-140303 GCA_025461045.1 Carex parvula
AAATCCGTGTAGCAAAGTTTATCTTATGGGTTTGATGTGTTAGAGAGCTACACGGATTGTTAAGTATAAATCCGTGTAGCAAAGTTTAGGGTTTTGGTATAAAATGCCTTCTCCTTCCCGCGCCGTATAAAATGCCTTCTCCTTCCAGCGCTGTTTTGATCAAGTAATTTGTACTCTCTCTCTGTGTTATATTGAAAGTTGATCTGAGATCTTTGAAGTTTGTATTTTCTCCTCTCTATCTTTCTAAGGTTAGTATATATATATATATATATATATATATATATATATATATAGATAGGCTATGGTGAGTTGTGAAGTAAAACAACGTTTTACTTCACGCCATATTTTCATTTTGAAAATCCAAACAACCGATCCGAACCGCTCAACATTTTCTAAATATTGAAATGTGCTTGGAAACTAAATTTTACATTTTTTGGAATTTTTTTCCTATTTATTAAGCCACTTTGAAATCGCTGATCCACTGTGAACAGTAAAAAACAGTAAAATTTTCTGAACCACCGGATCAGCGATTTTCAAAGTGGCTTAATAAATAGTAAAAAAATTCCAAAAATTGTAAAATTTAGTCTCCAAACACATTTCAATGTTTAGAACATGTTGAGCGGTTCGGATCGGTTGTTTGAATTTTCAAAATAAAAATATGAGCGTGAAGTAAAAATGACCTTTTACTTCACAACTCACCATAGCCCAGCTCTATATTTATATATATATATTTTCCGTTTCTTCCTCTAATTTTCGGTGACTTATTGTTGCTTAGTTACTCATTATTTTCTTTTTATTTGCAGATTGTGATGAATTTTCCGATGGACAGCATGTGATGAATTTCATTTTCTTTTTGTTTTTACTATATTTTATTTGACACTTTACAATAACATGTTTTTTCTTGGTTAGGTTCCAAAGAAATGGGTAAAACTAACTTTCAATAATAAAACATGTTCTTAAAATTAAATCATGTTTTGATCCCAAGTTTTTGGCGGTGTAGGAATGGCATGTTGCAGTGCATTGTTGTTTAATTTCTTACCCAAACCCCCTTTGAATAAGATGTGGTTTGCGAAATAATTTAAACAACAACGTAAGTCCACTGCAACATGTCCATTTCTACATCGCCAAAAACTTGGGACTAAAACATAATTTAAGTTTCAGAAAATGTTTTATTAGTTGAAAATTAGTCTGACCCATTTCTTTGGAACCTAACTAAGATAAAGCATGTTCTTGTAAGGTGTTAAATAAAATATAGTGAATTTAGTAATTTTTGTGCTGTAATTGTAAATAAGGAGATGAATTTATGAATTTGTAATGCTAAATATGAATTTGTAATGCTAAATATGAATTTATGAATTTATGAAGAACATTGTATTATTATATATATAGCAATAATGAAGAACATTGTATTTGTGATCCTTGGACTGTAGAAAACCCAGCATTAACATGTAACAGAACATATGGTAGTTTTATTTGGGTCTAGAATTTCTAATGTGATTCATTTTGATCATATACCGAGTAGTTTCCAATTAATGTTGGATCATATGGTAGTTTCTAATGTGATTCAAAATAAAAAACGACCAGAAAATCAGTCACATGGTAGTTTAATAAAATCATATGGTAGTTTAGCATATATATTATCATATGTTCTGGTAGTTAAAATCACAGCTTATGGTAGTTTCCAATGTGATTCTTATGGTAGTTTCTAATGTCACATTAGAAATCACAGCCTAATTTTTGTGTTTTTATTAAACATATGGTAGTTTCCAATGCTTATATCCATCGTCGTACCAGGAACAAAAAAGAACAAACTTAAATGTAATAAAAAAATGATATATATTTAAGTGATGTGACAAAATAACCCACAAAAGGAACAAACATACATGTTTTCGTGATCATGCATGTATATACTAGGTAGCACTCCCATCCAAATCCAACACAAACCAGGCAGCGTGTAATTAATAAAAAATAAAATGAAAGAGAAGGCATGCATATAATTATAAATCGGTGACTCAATATCTTAAACACGAGGAGGGTTTCAATGCCTCATATTTTTCATACCTCATCTACCTCATACGTTATATCTTTGTTTTCAAAGTTCAAATTATCGATCCGAAACGTTCAACATGATACCCATACTAAAATATGCTTGGGGATGAAATTTTATATTTTTTGGAAATTTTTTACTATTTTTTAAGATGGGTACAAAATCACTGTTTTTGGACTGTTTAAAAAACAGTGATTTTCTACCCATCTTAAAAAATAACAAAAAATTTCCAAAAATTATAAAATTTCATCCCAAATCATATTTTAGTATGGATATCATGGTGAACGGTACGGATCGACAATTTAGATTTTGAAAACGAAGATATAGAACATGAGGTATGATGAGGCATGAAAGGCATGAGGCATTGGAACCCTCCTCCTTAAACATATATAATCAGTCTTTTGTATATAATCTGGCCATTATTACCAAGTTTTTTGTCCATTTCTACATCGCCAAAAACTTAGTCACTGGCAAAGGAGCAGATTCTCAACCCGATTCCTTCTCTCTTATATGTATATCACAACAACAAAGTAGGCACTTATCGCGAGGGTACTCTGTCGCGAAAAGAAAAAACACAGTTATGACGGTATTCCGTTGCGAAAAGTCACTTTTTCTTTTCGCGACGGAGTACCCTCGCGATAAGTGATACTTTGTTGTTGTGGTATTACCCCATTGATTGGAACAAAATTGTTTTTTGCTTGAACTTTTCTGCAGGTTGACTCCACACAAGTTTCGAGCATTTGCACTTATACCCCTTATTTGGTAATAATGTCCTTGATGGATGGTGGATAGATGTGAACCTTTAGGATTGGTTTACTCATACTAGGATGTTAGTCGCATACTTAGTTTCCCTAATTTACATTTTAATTAAGAGAATAAAAGAATGCTGAAAATAAGGGTATCTATACTTGCATGGCAATAAATTGCTCGTGATATTGTTATGTGGCAGATTTTGCAGAGCAAATGGATAAGGCTAGAAAATTGGGGACATTTAAGAATTTTGTGATGGGGCGGTGCAGTGAGGCCACCATTGCCAATGCATTTGAGAAGCACTCTGCAATTTTGCGCTATCTCGGCTCCATTGACGCCACTGGAGAGGTACTCATCTTTTATTCACTTAAATTCTAGTTATGCAAATCAGGAGTATCTTTTACTTTTTTGTTTGTTTAGTATTTATTCCCCTAAATTGTTCATGGCAAGTTTGCCAATGTATCTGGCTTAATGGTTGCTAGAGGATTGAAGCCAAAATTTGAACACTAGTGATACGAATTATTTTTTACCTTACTGTTACAAGAGATGCATCTGTAATAAATGTGACAATTACTTTGTTATTGGTGTTTATTCGACAAAATAATCATTAATGAATTTTAACTGGCGAGCAAAGCCAAGTCCTGTTAAATCGGATTTTTTTTAAAAACCGTAAATAAAATAATTAAATCTACGAAACCAACATGATGACCGCAAGATTTACAAAAATCATCAGAACCGAGATGCCAATTCGGTCCCAACGATTTTTTTTTCTCCGGACCGAATTGGCATCTCGGTCCCCATCTTTTTTTTAATTTTGCGCAGCTCACGCCACAGAAAATCCACAAATACTTCCGGACCGAATTGGCATTTCGGTCCGGCCAAAATTTCCCTCCGGACCGAGATGCCAACTCGGTCCCGTTGTTTTTCCCTCCGGACCGAGATGCCAACTCGGTCCCATTGTTCTCTTTACTCGTGCAGCCTTTCTCCCTTCTTCTTTCCTCCATTTTCTTTCCTACCCGAGCCCGAGGCTTCTTCCTCTTCTTCTACCCGAAACCAAACCAAACAAAATTAATTTTAACCCCTCAAATTTTCAGTCATTTTTTATTCTAATTACATATTTGAATATAGTTTTGAGAGAAGAACAAGAAAAGCTTCAGATCTACAAGTTTCATTGGGTACGTGATTAATTTTTTTATTTGAAAAAAATATCCGAAATTTATAATTATTTAGTTTAGTTATAGAATAAATTAGTTTTTTGTAGTGTATTGTAGTGTAATTTAATGTATTATAGTGGGAATTTTTAATTTAGGAAAAAAATCCGAATTTTAATATTTTTTGTAAAATTATTTAGTTTAGTTTGTATGTAGTGTAAATTAGTTTATTTTAGTGTATTGTAGTGTAAATTAGTTTATTTTAGTGTTATTTATTTAGTGATTGTAGTGTATTTTAATGTATTGTAGTATAAATAAATTGTATAAATAGTTAAAGTAATTAGAGTAATTTAGAGTAATTTTGTGTAAATAAATTGTAAATAAATTTAAGTGTGAATAAATATTTAGTGTAAATAAATTGTATATAAATTGTATAATTTTTTAGTGCAAATAAATTTAGTGTGAATAAATATTTAGTGTAAGTAAGTTGTATAAAAATTGTATAAATATTTAGTGTAAATAAATTTTATAAATATTTAGAGTAATTTTGTGTATAAATTTATTGTATATAGTGTTTAGTAATTGTATAATGATTTGGTTTGCAAGTAGAGTAATCTTGGTCATAGTTTTTTTTAAAAATAAATGTAGAATAATTTAGGGTTTTTTTAGTGTAATTTAGGCCTTTTTTAGTATAATTTAACTAATTGTAGGTTTTTTTAATTTTGTATGTAGAGTAAATTAGCTAAAGGAATTTTTGATTTGTTAACTAACTGGAGTTTTTTTATGTTGTAATTTTATTTATATTGTAGTGCAAAATGACTGCTGAACAACGCTTGTTGCAATTGCCTGCTGAGGAACACAAGATATCGTTGGTGAATACAACGGTATTTGTTTAATATCGTGTTGGATTTAAATTCCAAAATAAACTTGGAAGTTTAAATTAATTTTTGTTCTTTACATTATTTTGCATGAAACGTTCTAGCCTGTTCGTTCACTGCGTACTGGTCCTCGGCAAATGGGCATTCATTACCAGCCTCGGATGAAAGAAGGTTTGGTGTACTTAGGCCTGTACCAGATGAAGGATGTGACGCATTGTCAGATTGATAAAGCGTTGATCACTGCGCTCGTCGAGAGGTGGAGGCCCGAGACGAATAGTTTTCATCTTCTGGTGGGGGAGTGCACAGTGACACTGAAAGATGTCAGCTGTCTGTGGGGCTTACCTGTTCAAGGTAAAATATTTTTTCTTACTAATTTATACTTTTGTGAGTAATTTATATTTAGTGCAGGTAATTTAGTGTAAATAAATGTAGTGTAAATAAATTTAGGAATAAATTAATTTAGTGTAAATAAATTTAGGAATAAATTAATTTAGTGTAAATAAATCCTATTAATATTTAGAGTAATTTAGTGTAAATATTTAGAGTAATTTAGTGTAAATAAATCCTATTAATATTTAGTGTAAATAAATTGTATAAATATTTAGAGTAATTTATCTTTTTTTTAGCGTATTGTAGTGTATTAAATTGTATTGTAAATATCGAGTATATCTTTATCTCTAACATCTATGTTTACAGGAAAGACAATTGCTGGACATACAGATGATAATTGGTCACTACTGATCGAAGATTGCCTAGGGCATGAGGTCTATGACGGCAATGAAGACAGTGAAGATTGCCTAGGACGGAATTTTGGGTTCTTTATATGGAAAGAAAGGCGTCGAAGTCTAGTTTTCAGATAATATAACTTGTACATACAAAAATATTACAGTTTGCTACAGTTCTGACGATTTGTCGACGGAGGTCAGAAATTCAGAAAAACAGAATTTCAAAAATTTACAGCTCAGAAATTCGACTAGATTGGAAATTCAATTATGATTAAATGGCTACATGAAATTTTGGGTTCTTTATATGGAAAGAAAGGCGTCGAAGTCTAGTTTTTAGATAATATAACTTGTACATACAAAAATATTACGGTTTGCTACAGTTCTGACGATTTGTCGACGGAGGTCAGAAATTCAGAAAAACAGAAAAACAGAATTCCAGAAATGGTCTTCCATTTAAAACAAACATAGTATTATATAAAACATGGTCTTGCATTACACAATATTCATCGTTCCTTACGTCTCAATAATTTGTTCACCAAACGACTAGCCGTCCGACCAATAGATGGTCGGCTACTAGATGGTCCTGCTTGACTAGCAGATGCAGATGCCTCTGTATACCTAGCAGATGCAGATGCCTCTGGCCGGGTGCCAGATACGCTTCTCCGTCTTTCTTGTGGAGCAGATGCCTCTGTATACCTAGCAGATGCAGATGCCTCTGGCCGGGTTCCAGATACGCTTCTCCGTCTTTCTTGTGGAGCGATGCATCTGTATACCTAGCAGATGCAGATGCTTCTGGCCGGATGCCAGATACGCTTCTCCGTCTTTCAACAGTTGCCCCTGCACAATGAGGATATAAATATAATTGAGTGTGTAAAATCTTAATTTAATTAAAAATATGTACTAATTCACAATTACGATTTCTAACCTGACGGTCTTATTCTACCGGATCCCTCTGGACGTTGTACTCCACTCCGTGGCCTACATTGAGCTTCCATAACATCCATAGCATTAGGAATTTGCTTGTGCTTCCTCCTACCCTTGTTAATTTTATTTATGTCCGGCTTGATTTTAGGTGCTCCCAACTCGTATATCCAATTGCGGTGGCTGCCGAAGCTGTGAAACTCACCTCTCCACGTGTTGACATAATTTTCAACGCTATAATAGTGACTTACATATCTCATCGGATCTAGATGTCTCTTACAGCACACCGCCAAGACGTGGTTGCAGGGAATGCCAGTAAATTGCGGTTTCTGGCAATCACAAACAGCCATTCTCTGCTCCCCTTCTGGAAATCTAACTTCGTACTTCATGTCTCCCTTCACCCCCTACAATCAATAAATCATGTTATTTAAATATTACAAATTGAGAAAGTTATACTAAATTTAAGAAAATATCGGACATACCGTTCTTTGGGTTCCATCATGATCGACGACCTCGTAGACGGGAAATTCACCACCCATTGGTATCACTAGGTGCTGCTTTGCTTTGGCAATCCGACGTTCTAACGCTGTCATGATTTTTCCTGATAATCTCATTCCATTTTGATGCCAATTTCGAGCAACCGCACCTCTTCTGACATACCAATCCACAACTTTATAGAATGTGCGATCAACTATTGCCGTTACAGGCAGTTGGCGAGCCACTCGGAAAACATTGTTCAATGATTCTGATCCGTTCGTAGTCATAATACCCCACCTATTTGGGCCTCCGTCATGACATTGTGCCCATTTATGGAGTTGCAGAGGCTCTTCTTCGAGATTTTGCAACCTTTTACCACACCACATGATGTACTGATGAGTAGTAATGCTCCTACCTTCTATCATTTCCATACCCTCATCAAACCTCCAAGGTTTCATCTTACCCACAAACACAGTGAAAATTTGTTCAATTACTCTGTCCTTGCACAACTTGTACACATTCGCCGCAATATGATGAGCACACAATCGATGAACTGCTTCACCCCTCTCCTCACACCACCCTAAATCAGTACGATCAAACACTGAACGGATTGTAGCATGCTGGTCTGATATAACACATATCCGACCGGGGCCGACAACATCTTCGCGTACAAATTGCATAAACCAGCCCCAATTATCTGAAGTCTCCTCTTCCGCAATTCCGAATGCTATTGGCAGTAATTGTTGTTCTGCATCATAAGCGCATGCCATGAATAGTTTTCCTTTGTACCTGCCGGATAGGTGTCCTGCATCTACACTTATAACTGGTCGGAGATATGGCCAGGATTGAATGCATGGACCGAAAGCCCATGCCACACGGATGAAAATATGTTCGCCCAACGTGCTAGATGGTTTGTGATCAATTCTGTATCTTGTACCTGGATTAGACCTCTGGATTGCACCGAGCATAGAAGGTAGCAGTTCGTAAGCTTTCTCCCAAGAACCAAATAAATCGGCAATAGCCAGCTCCCTCCCTCTCCAAATCTTGCTGTATGAAGGCTCAACCGTTTTGAACTCCTGTCTAACTGTAATTCGACATGCTTTTATTGACATCTCCAGGTCCTCCTTGAGACCCGGTTTGATTATATCTGCAATCATCCTGGCAGTCATCTGACGACTGTCTGCTGTACATGCAGTACTGTAACAATTGTGCTCGTATGGGTTTGTTGCAATTGTCCAATTGCCCGTCGCAGTGGTTTTTGCGTATACCCTCCACAGACACCCCTCCACTGTACATACAACCACATATCTGTTACGACTTGTCTGGGTTTGTTGTATTTCTAAGTTATTATCCATGGCATATCTATTCAACTTCGATTTAAGATCAGCTTTGGATTTAAATATCTGTCCCACCGAAAATGGACCGTCGATTCTGGGTGGATGACCAAAAAATGCTTCATCCTTGTACGGCATCGGCACATCGTCATGAAATGCCGAACAAGGATGCTGCAATCCCCGATTAATAAAAAGAATAGACGATTGCCACTCATTCCTTACTTCTTCCATCCTAATCTGATCCTCAATTTCGGCCATTTCCTCTTCCCCGACAACCGTGTCATCAGGGTCAGAGCTTGTTTCTGAGTCAGTATCATTATTCAGTTGGTCAAATAATTCTGCAAATCAACCGGGGGTGTTTCGGGGGTTTCATCACAATGTGCCGGTGAATCAATCACCGGTATGTCTCTGCTAGTTCCGGGTACACTACCCGGGTATGGGTCATAATTGGTCTGACTAACAACTGGTACTGACTCAACCACTAATTCAAGAAGTTTAAAATTCAATACCGGAGTGGCATTCGCAAGCACCATATACCAAGTCGCTTCGTGGTCTATGTTGAACAACTGGTATTTTTCTGCTGAGCCAGGTGGTGCCGTGTTCAAACGTGCGCTGATTGTCAGATCGAACCGGCTGGGGAGCAAACGAATGCCAACATATATCTGTCTTCTTAGCTCATCAAGACTAGTTGAGTTAGTAACAGAAAATGTACAGGTCGGTGCGTCTGTAATTTCGCGCCTGTGATACACATTTATTAATACTTGAGACATTTCCTGAATAAAAAATTTCACGATTAACCTTTGATAATTTTCAATTTTACAGCAAAAATTATGATCATAATTGAAAAAAAAAACTTACTACAGTATTCAGACGAACGCTAGAGGCACAATGCAGGAGCCGATCTGTAATTTGGAAAACTGAAACTATGCACAATAGAGAGGCATGAAGGTCTCGGAGAGAAAGAGGTGAGAAAGAAAGAAGAAGCTCAGAGGTCTCTGTCTCTGTCTCGCAAAAAAATAATGCAGAGAGAGAGCAGAATATATTTTTTTATTGGATATAACATTCTGGACCGAGAAGGCTACTCGGTCTGGCCGAAAAAAATTCTCTGGACCGAGATGGCTACTCGGTCTGGCCAAAAAATTCTCCGAACCGAAATGCCATTTCGGTCCAGAGGCAACAACACGATCGGCCACATAGTTTGGCTCTGTTTTGCTGTGAAAAAGGTAGGGACCGAGATGCCAATTCGGTCCGGAGAAAAAAAATCGTTGGGACCGAATTGGCATCTCGGTTCTGATGGTTTTTGTAAATCCGGAGGTCATCATGTTGGTTTCGTAGATTTAATTTTTTTATCTACGGTTTTTAAAAAAAATCCTGTTAAATCTATCATTTTTATGTTACAATACATTATTTCAGAATCTGACAAATAGTCACAAGAGTGATGCGGTGAAGCATTGCAATTGTACAATTGCAGACGTCGAGCATATACTGGCGAAGTACTCTTGGGCCAAAGAAGCCCAGAAAAAGATAGACAAGCTCAAGGAAGAGGGCAAACCTCTCCCCAAATCCTTTAGTGAGGTACTTTTTCTTTGATCTAGTAAGAGAATTTGTGCGTGCACATGTACACACTGAGAAGTGGTTTTGATTATTTTAGTTTATGACATGAAACAAATTAATTTTGCTAACAACGGTCTGCCTGCTTTTGATAAGTTGTTCTCTTTGGTTAGTAAAAAGTGTAGCTTGTAGCATTTGGTTTCCTCTTTGGTTTTGATATGTGAAAACCAAATAAACCAAACCAGAACAGATGGTTTTGCTAATTAATACTATCTTATTGATAGATTTATTTGGTTAAACTGAATTAGCCAAAGTTTAATCGGTCCTTGCTCCCCAGTTAACAAATTACGCCTGTATAAGTCTTATGCACACATGGATAGGTCTGGTTTTGCTTTATTTTTTTTACATGCATTTTCTACTTTGCTCTTTTGTTGCAGTTTGCTTAACGGATGCTTAAAACCAACACTTGACCAAAAGAAACCCATAAACAAATACAATACCATACAAACTGTTTGGAACTTTAGCAGTAAACTTGATGCAAGTTAAAATGATTTGCCAAAACCTTAACCTTGAGACAACCTGTGGGGTGACAGAAACAGTCAAGTCAATATTAAGATGTTACACTTCATTCTCTTGTGCAGGGGCGGAGCCACATGGGCCCAGAGGGTGGCACTTGCTACCTCCTGGCCCAAAAAAATAAAATAAATAATATGATTCTGTCACTATACTTTTTTGCAGAAAAAATTACAAAAATATGCTTGTTGTTTAAAATAACAAAAAAAGCACCCTATCTGAATTCCTGGCTGCGGCCGCCCTACTTGTGTGTTTGTGTTTGAGTTCAGAACAAGTTGCCGATATGTTGTAGGTGCAAAAGCTGGTGGGGACCACCCCTTTGGAGGTTGGTCGGGAAAACCTGGCCAAAACTGGCCAAATTAGTAGGAATGCTCCGTGTCCTTGTCGATCCGGAAAGAGATATAAAAGGTATCATAACTCTGAACATCTCTGAACATTATTTTTTTTTTTTTTCTGTTAAATGATGACATATGCCTTTGAAAGTGAACTAGCCCAAAAACCAATATTTTGTTCTCAAAATTGTATAAATTTTATGTGTGTTCTGCCGAGTTGGTGAAATATTTGGTGTACGTTCTGCAGAATACAAAATGGGATCTCATTTTGCTTTGTATTGGCAAATATAAGAGGAAGACTATTTTAAGGTTATTGATGACCATTGATTCTGTCCAAGCACAACATTTATTAAATCAAGTGCTTCTGTTTTACATTTAGTATGTTTATTTGTTGTGGCCTCCTTTGTTACAGGTGTTGTGGTGCAAGCACAGCCTAAGGCAGAAAAATAGAGTTGATGTTTTTTGATGGTCCAACATTTTTGTTTTTCTTTGTTTTTATGTTCTCTCATTCCTGTGATTAGTGATAATAAATTCTGTAACTTGGATGTTATCTCAATTTTGACGGGTTACTATTTATTAGATGCCTTTGTTGACTAAGTTGACATATCAAAAAAATATATATATATATATATATATATATATATAGCAATAATGAAGAACATTGTATTTGTGATCCTTGGATGTTGATTTTATGAATTCTGAGGAGATGAATTTATTGAGCTAAAAAAAGGAGTTATGTTTTACAAATCCCTATTCTCTATATATACTATGGTACCAACGGTTCATTTAATATGACCGTTGGTACCCTATCTATTTACTGTTCACAGTACCGTTTGGTACTTTACTGTTTCGTCCCTCTATTCTTGATTTAATCCTAGCCCTCTATTCTTGATCGATGATGATGATGATGTTCTATATTTTTAACACTCCCCCTCAAGCTAGGAAGGTATATATCGTGCAATCCTAGCTTGCTAGTGATCGTTTCAAATTGTGTCGGATCCAACCCTTTGGTAAAAATATCCGCTAATTGATCTTTGCTCCTTACGAATGGTGTTTCTATTTTTTTGGTTTGGACCTTCTCTCTAATAAAGTGACAATCCACTTCTATGTGCTTGGTTCTTTCGTGAAACACTGGATTTTACGCGATATGTCGAGCGGAGTTATTATCACAATACATCTTCATAGGTTGATCAAATTCGATGCTCATGTCTCTAAGTAGTTGTTTAATCCATATTAGTTCACTTGCGGTAGATGCCATAGCTCGGTATTCCGCTTCCGCGCTTGATCGATCCACGACATTTTATTTCTTGCTTTTCCATGTGACTAGATTTCCGCCTACAAATGTGCAAAAGCCGGTTGTAGATTTTCTATCGAAGCTACCGACCCAATCTGCATCGGAATAGCCACATATTTCATTAGAATTATTGTTTATCATTTTTATGCCTTTTCCGGGATTTCTTTTTAAATATTTTAAAATTCTATTAATGGCTTCTAAATGGGGTGTTCTTGGTGAATGCATAAATTTACTAATTTGGCTTACGGCAAATGAAATATCCGGACGTGTTAGGGTAAGATAAATTAATTTTCCTACAGGTCTTTGAATTGGTTTATGTCCTCTAAAGGTTCACCATCCTCGGTATTTAATTTATATTTGTTATCTATAGGTGTGGAGGCCGGTTTACAACCTAATTTTTCAGTTTCCTTTAACAAATCCAAGGTATATTTCCTTTGAGAAAGTAATAGGCCTTTATTTGAAGAAGCTACTTCTATTCCTAGAAAATATTTTAAATATCCTAAATCCTTGATGTCAAAATTTTCTTTTAATTGAGATTTGATTTTTCTAATTTCTTCTAAATTATTTCCGGTAATTATTAGGTCATCTACATATACTAACACAAGGGTTATATTTTTTCCTTCTTGTTTGGTAAATAGAGAATGGTCGGCACTACTAGTTTTAAAATTACAAAATTTTAAATATGAGCTAAGTTTGCCATACCATGCCCGAGGCGATTGCTTCAATCCATAGATTGATTTATTCAACCTACAAACGAGTTTAGAGTTGTTTTCTATTCTATGGCCGGGTGGTAGGGTCATATACACATCTTCTTCAAGTGTTCCTTGAAGAAAATCAATTTTGACATCCATTTGGTATAGGTTCCAATTGTTATTTACCGCAATAGAAAATAAAATTATAACGGTATTCATTTTTGCTACCGGCGCAAAGGTTTCATTATAATATATACCATAGGTTTGAGTATACCCTTTGGCCACCAATCTAGCTTTGTACCGTTCTACGGTACCATTGCTATTGTATTTTATTTTGTACACCCATTTACACCCTACGGTTTTTTTATTTTTTGGTAGTTGTACAATTTTCCACGTATCATTTTTTTCTAAGGCCATTAGTTCATCTTCCATGGCCTTGCACCATACTGGTTTGGTTATTGCCTCTTGGTAGGTATTTGGTTCTACCTCTTTTTGGATAGAAGTAAGAAATGCATGATAATCGGGTGAAATATTTGCATACGATACAAAATCTTGTATAGGGTATTGTACCGTATAAGTTATAAAATCCTTGAGTTTAGTGGATGGTTGACGCACTCTTATGGACCTTCTAACTATAGTATTCTCGTCTTCCTCATTGCCATTATCATTATCGTTATTATTGTTATTATTTATTTCTTCTTCATTATTATTGGATTCGATTTCATAATCCTCATTTTGTATAAAATCTAAGTCATCTAAGAGAGGTGACATTGGCCGAATTAAATCATTTTCTAAAGGTTTATCATCTACCCCTTTTCTAAAATATGGTTCATCTTCATTAAAAATTACATCTCTAGATATAAATACCTTTTTTGTAATAGGGTCATAACATTTGTAATCTTTTTTGTATGGTGAATATTCTAAAAAGATAGCCTTTTTTGACATAAAATCAAATTTATCTTTCCTTTTAATATGAACAAAACATACGCACCCAAAAACCCTTAAATGATCAAGATTCTTTTTTTGTTGATAAAGAATTTCGGTTGGACTCTTATTTTTTAATGTAATACTAGGTAGTCTATTAATTAAATGTGTAGCACAAAGGATGGCATCTGACCAATATATTTTTGAAACATTATTTTGAAATAATAATGCACGTGTCATTTCTAATAAATGTCTATTTTTTCTTTCCGATACTCCATTTTGTTCGGGAGTGTTTATACAAGTCGTTTGGTGTATAATTCATTTTTCTTTAAAAAGATTGGTAAAATTTTTGTTTACAAATTCCGTTCCATTATCCGATCTAAAAATTTTAAGTTTAGTGTTGAATTGAGTTTCTTCAAGACATAGAAATTCTCTAAAACACATGAATACCTCGTCTTTTGATTTAAGTAAATACAACCATATAGCTTTCGAAAAATCATCAATAAATATTACAAAATATTTAAATCCATTATAAGAATTAATTGGGGCCAGACCCCATACATCAGAGTGGACTAAGTCAAAAGGGGCTTCACTTCTACTAGTGGAAAGTGAGAAGGGAAGTCTCGTTTGCTTAGCTAATTTGCATATATCACAATTAATACAACTAGAATTTGGAAAATTTAAAATGCTATTTAAAATCTTGTTGGAGGGATGCCCAAGTCTCTTGTGCCACCTATCGTAATTAATCGAACTTGTCGAAGCACAAACTCTTGAATTTTCTATATCCAAAATATAATGTCCATTTTTAAGCACACCCTCACCAATCTTGTCCCCGGTTACCCGGTCCTGAAAGATTACATTTTCATGTGAGAAAATTATTTTACAATTAAATTCTTGCGTTAGCTTTTTTACTGAAATTAGATTTATAGGAAATGTTTTTAAAAATAAAACATTGTTAATTTTTTTGTTGTTCAAGGTAATTTGTCCTACCCCATGAATTTTCTCTTTCATACCATTTGCGACGGTCACATATCGGTCAATTTCAGATGATTTCAAGTTCTCAAGGAATTTTGTATTTCCAAACATATGGTCGGTTGCACCACTATCAACAATTATTTGGTTGAATAAATTAAAATTCTTTGAGTTAGATATGATACCACATGAAGAACCAAAATTGTTTTGAGACAGCAGCATGGTTAGTTGCTGCAGAATTTGTTGCATTTGATCCGCTGATCCGCCTGACCCGCCAGCGCCTGACCCACCAGGAAGTGAACCCGGTTCACCCGAACTGATTTTATTGTTATTTTTTGTTTCTACGGTCTGGACAGCATAGCCGCCCCCTTCATTCTTTTCGATCCCCTTCTTCTTTCTGTCTCTTTCTCCGCCTCCTCTCTTCGGTTCATCTCTCCACCATTTTGGCCGAAGGTTGGGGTGAAGAAAATAACATTTCTCGGCCTTATGCCCCTCCTTTTTGCAGTGAGAGCACGTCTCATTCTTTGGATTTGACCAATTTTGAGTCTTTTGAAAGCTAGGGTTTCGGTGATTTTGGGGAAAGTGTGAGGCATGGCCGTGGGGCTCGTGTCCCTCGCCGTGACTGGCTTGAGGACCCCCCATAGCCTCTCGCAGCGAGTCTTCCCGTTGTATTTGGTTTACCACTTCGGAGAAAGAGGGAAGATCGGGTGCTCGAATGATTTGTGACCGGATACCTTCGTAATTTGCATCGAGGCCCGCAAGGTACGAGAAAATCCGATCTTCTTCTTTTCTTTTTTTGAGCTCTTTCGGGTCTGTTGTGAATGAGCGATAAACATCGAGTTCAACATGTTTCTTTTTTAGAGAGGCAAGATATTCTAAATGGGTTCGAGATCTCTTTTTTTCTTGTTGGATTTCAAGTTGAAGCCGATAGACATGGGAGTGATTTTTTTGTTGCCCGTAAAAGGAATTGAGCTCGTCCCATAGTTCTTTGGATGTATCACAACTTTGGAGAAACAAGTCTGTGATTTGTTGCTCCATAGACCCGTATAGGAGAGCCATTACTGTATGATCCTCTTTTTGCCATTTTCGGATTTGGATTTTTTCGGCATCTGATGGTTTTTCTGGATTTGCCGGTTTCGGTTTTGCATGATCTCCTGTGATGAAATCTATTTTATCTCGGCCGCTTAAATAAATGGTTACTGATTTGGCCCATGACAGATAATTCAAACCGTTTAGCAATGTTGGAGTCAATTTCGATGGGTTGGTAGCTTCACTGATTTGCTGCCCCCATTGATCCATTTTGATGTTGCTTGATTGATGAATTTCTGTTTCGGTTTATGAAGTTACCAATACTGGTAATTATGATTATCGGGTTATCGAGTTATTGATCAGAACCGCTCTGATACCATGTTGATTTTATGAATTCTGAGGAGATGAATTTATTGAGCTAAAAAAAGGAGTTATGTTTTACAAATCCCTAATCTCTATATATACTATGGTACCAATGGTTCATTTAATATTACCGTTGGTACCCTATCTATTTACTGTTCACAGTACCGTTTGGTACTTTACTCTTTCGTCCCCCTATTCTTGATTTAATCCTAGCCCTCTATTCTTGATCGATGATGATGATACAATCTGAGATCAATGTTCTATATTTTTAACATTGGACTGCAGAAAACCCAGCATTAACATGTAACATAACATATGGTAGTTTTATTTGGGTCTAAAATTTCTAATGTGATTCATTTTGATCATATACCGAGTAGTTTCCAATTAATGTTGGATCATATGGTACTTTCTAATGTGATTCAAAATAAAAAACTACCAGAAATTCAGTCACATGGTAGTTTTAGCATATATATTATCATATGTTCTGGTAGTTAAAATCACAGCATATGGTAGTTTCCAATGTGATTCATATGGTAGTTTCTAATGTCACATTAGAAATCACAGCCTAATTTGTGTGTTTTTATTAAACATATGGTAGTTTCCAATGCTTATATCCATCGTCGTACCAGGAACAAAAAGGAACAAACTTAAATGTAATAAAAATAATGATATATATTTAATTAATGTGACAAAATAACCCACAAAAGGAACAAATATACATGTTTTCGTGATCATGTATATACTAGGTAGCACTCCCATCCAAATCCAACACAAAGCAGGCAGCATGTAATTAATAAAAAATAAAATGAAAGAGAAGGCATGTATATAATTATAAATCGGTGACTCAATATCTTAAACATATATATATAATCAGTCTTTTGTATATTTTATTGTAGACTAAATTGACTATTTGAACTTTAAAAACAATACGGAATAGCTTGAAGCACAAGAGGTCCATGTTTTATAAAACATATTTTTACTTAATTCAGATATACATGACTGATTACATAGCAGCTAGCATGCCAATCTATTCATTATTGTCGTCATGCCCAAAGATCGTTGAATCCAACGTTAAAAGCACTCCCTATAGCGGAACCTAGGACAATCTTTACAATAGTGCTGGCAATCTTAGGAACTCTGCTGACGTAGGCTCCGAGCCTGTAGGAGAAGTAGAGGTGGCCTCCGGTGCTGACCGGCCACGAGTCGTTGATGGAACCCGTTGCCCCCTCACCGGCACCTGAGAGAAATCTCACCAGGGGAATTTGCAAGTTTCCGATGAACCAGGAAGATCCATCGGGCGTTGTGTTGAACAGATCGATCATGAGGTGTTCAGGAGATGTGCTTCCGCCGGAGGAGCATTGCAAATTGAAGCTGAGGGGATGGTCCCACCTCGGGTTTACATCCCCAGCATGGTCAGCTGATGTGTACTGCACAGGCATGGTGTCATTGGTGATGTACGCCTGCGCACGGACGACCATTCTGTATCCGTGGTATTGTCTCGTCAGGGAATTGGCGTACATGAGGACTATGTCTAGGCCTCTCCTGCCCATGGCTGCAATTCCGTGTCAAGGAACTTAATTTGCTGTGGTTTCTAGTTTCAAGTTTCGAGTTAAGAGATATATGGTTTAGTCTGGTTGGCTCTTCACCTTTGTTATTGATATATACAACTACACATGCATGCACTTCATTCATTCTGCTGAAAATTCAAAGTTAAGAACAATTAATGATCTTCTAACAGGACAGATTTTTCTATTCTATCCTGGCAACTTTTGTCAGGATATATAGAGTGACAATGAGAATGATTGTCTTCTAACTAAAAGACAGAGATTATTCTTATATTCTATTCTATTCTACTATTATATTATTCTTTGCCAGGAGTATGAGTATGAGAATGAGAATGATGGTCTTCTAACGAAGACAAAATTCTCTTCTCTGAAATGTTCCAACTTTTTGCCCGATTATTAGATTTCATAATTTCTCCACTAGTGATTGGGTTTCATTTCTAATCTACTCCAATTTGTTTGAATTACAGTCTTGGTTGTTGTTGTTGTTGTGTAGTATAATTTGTCCACTTATGTCGTTATCAAACTGAACTATTGTTATCTATATATACAATTTGATTTGCACTACTACAGAAATGATAATTCTACACTGCACATTGTACACGGTTTTGCCAATTTTATATGAAAACTGTGTACCATAAAGGTTTTTCTGAAAGCTCGAAAAAACTGCTGGAATCATACACTGATATTTATTAAAGAATCAATGTAGAATTGTTTGGAAAAAAGGCCGTGTACGATTTATTAGAAAGCTACACGGATATTTAACAAATATCCGTGTAAGAATAGCTACACGGATTTTTGATAATAAATCCGTGTAGAAAGACGAGAACTGTACACGGATTATCTTATAAATAGCCGTGTATGATTTGTTAGAGACCTACACGGATTGTTAAGTATAAATCTGTGTAGCAAAGTTTAGGGTTTTGGTATAAAATGCCTTCTCCTTCCAGCGCCGTTTTGATCAAGTAATTAGTACTCTCTCTCTCTCTCTGTTATATTGAAGGTTGATCTGAGATCTTTGAAGTTTGTGTTTTCTCCTCTCTATCTTTCTAAGGTTAGTATATATATATATATATATATATATATATATATATATATATATATATATATATATATATATAGGGTCCGGCTAATTTGCTGCCGGCAGCATTTTGGCCAGCTGCTGCCGGGGGCATTTCGGCCATTCTGGTGTTCAAACAACAAATCCGAACTGTTCAACGTGTTCTAAATATTAAAATCTACTTGGAGACCAAATTTTATATTTTTTGGAATTTTTTTACTATTTATTAAGCCACTTTGAAAATTCCAGATCACATGGTCCAGAATTTTGTTGCACTGTTTTTACTGTTCACCCGGATCAGCAATTTTCAAAGTGGCTTAATAAATAGTAAAAAAATTCCAAAAAATGTAAAATTTGGTCTCTAAGTAGTTTTAATATAGATTGAACATCTATATAAAAAAATTTGTTGTTTGAACACCAGAATGGCCGAAATGCCCCCGGCAGCAGCTGGCCAAAATGCTGTCGGCAGCAAATTAGCCGTACCCTATATATATATATATATATATATATATATATATAGAGTAAGGCTACCATGCTTTGCGAATTAAACGAGCCATTTTACTTCGGATTGCTGGCTGTTGGATCTGCTTCAATAACCGCGCAGATCATCAGATGAACTTTGCAAATTTTTCGGAACTAGACAGCTCCAGTTCGGAGCAAAATCGAATTTCAGAGGGTTTAGCGAAGCAGCTCTCTTCTCCAGCGCCGAAACCAGCGACAACCCTAAGTGCAACGAGCGGAGGTTAATTTGGGGGAGACCGTTGAGGAGCAGAATTTAAGTAAAGAAATTGAGGTTGTGGGCTTACCGGGCAAGGACAAGGGACATAACCCGTTAAGTAATGATGGGGGCATGTTCATTAAAAAAGGAGAGGACCTGGAGTTACAAAATGGAGAAGGCGAGGGAGGATTTTGCACAACCGTTTGCTGACAGCTGCAGAAGTGGTTAGATGTTGTTATTCCACGTCAGCTCTTATTTTCGTTTTTCTGTCATCAATTTGTTTACTTCATTTTACGAATTTGATCGCTTTTATAAGGCAAACTCCTCTGTGGAGGGAGCTTATGTTTTTTAGAGTGGAAATAGGCGAATGGATGTTATGCATTCGACCTTGGTTGGCTTGTCAGACTTTTCTCTTTTCTCTTGACATTAATAAACTTTGCTACTTTCTCTGGTGATTCTCTCTTTTCCCATTTCTTTTCTATCTCTATTATATTTCAACTATTACCAAACTGCTGAAGTATATAAGGTGGGCTTGGCTACTATGAATTTCGTTGGAGACGCAGAGGAATGGTACAGCTGTTACCGAGTTGAACACCCTAATCATACCTGGCCGGTACTGGTAAATGCAATTTTTGAGAGGTTTAAATTGAGATGTCACCTAAATCCTGTGGTCCAATTTAAAAGAATACACCAAACAAGTAGTGTTGATGAGTATATTCGAGAGTTCCAGAGAGCAAAGTCTAGACTACTGGTGGAAACCGGTATTACCCAGGAATTTTTTTTTGTTTGGAGTTTTATCAGTGGTCTGCGAGATGAAATCCAAAACTCCATGACTTTGTTCAAACCCCAGACCTTGAGTGAGGCATTCAATCTAGCCTTAGAACTTGAAGTAGTAGTGGGACCTATTGACAAGAAACCTTTCTTCATCCAGCATCAAGGGCATTCCAGTTACAAACCTCCTTACAACCCCAATGTTAAACCACTGAAACAAATTGAATTCCCCAATAAGAAAAATAATGACAGCCCAACCCAAACCTCCCAATTATACAAGCCTCCCCATAAAAATCTGACCACTTTAACCTTGGATCAAAAAAGGGCATTGGGTTTGTGTTTTCGGTGTAATGAGAAATGGAGTCAGGGACATAAGTGCAGTAAGGGATTACATGCCTTGGAGGGAGAAGATGAAGAGGTGTTGAATGAAAGAGAAGTTGAAGAGGGAGAGCAGTTAGTAAAATACTACAACACTGATATTGGGGAAGAAGAGGAAATAGCTACATTGAGTGTTGGCAAGAATCCAGGAAGCTGTTTTACACCTAAGTACAAAGGAAAAATTGGGAATCTCTCAGTAATGCTCTTGGTTGATACAGGTGCTACCCATTCATTCATTCACCCTCTCATTGTTCATGAACTAAAATTGCCTACTACACCAACCACAACCCTATTGGTGAGAAGTGCAAGTGGAGAAAAACTGAGTACCAATAACATCTGTAAGGGTGTTGATTTTAGCATTCAAGGGCATAATTTTTGCACTGATTTCCGAATTTTGGAAGTTCAGGGGTATGATGCAATTCTCGGAGTTGATTGGCTATCTAGATTGGGGGATGTTAGGTTAAACCTTAGCAAAGGAGAATTTACAATAGAAGATGGGGGCAAGGTGGTAACATTGTTGAATGAGACTAAAGATGTTGAACTAAAAATTGTGGAAGGTAAAATTAATGTAGAGAATGAGAACAGGAAGGGGAATCTGGTTTATCTGGCACATTTATTTAAGGTAGAAGAGGAGGTCAAAGCAGGAGGGGTAGAGATTGAACCCCAGTTACAAAATGTGCTAGACGAATTTTTAGAAATTTTTGAAGAACCCAAACTCTTACCCCCGCAAAGACCAGTAGACCACAAAATTCACCTCTTACCAGATGCCAAACCAGTAAACATGAGACCATATCGAATGTCCCATCACCAGAAATTGGAGGTTGAGAAAATAGTTCAAGACCTGTTACAAAAGTCATTCATTCAACCTAGTGTCAGCCCATATTCTTCTCCTGTGTTACTAGTCAAGAAAAAAGATGATTCGTGGAGGATGTGTGTAGATTACAGGAGGCTAAATGAAGGCACAGTTAAGAATAAATTTCCAATCCCGATCATTGAAGATTTGCTAGATGAGTTGAATGGAGCCCATTACTTCTCTAAACTTGATTTGAGATCAGGTTATCACCAAATTAGGATGGAGGAGAATGATATTCACAAGACTGCATTCCAAACACACGAGGGTTTGTATGAATTTACAGTTATGCCCTTTGGGCTGACAAATGCCCCTGCCACATTTCAGTCTTTGATGAATAGCATTTTTAAACCTTATTTGAGAAAGTTTGTATTGGTATTTTTTGATGACATCCTAGTTTACAGTCGGGATCTAGATTCTCATGTGTCCCACCTCAAAGTTGTCTTACAAATTCTCCGACAAAACCAACTATCAGTTAAGAGGTCAAAATGTGAGTTTGGGGTTCACAAGATAGAGTACTTGGGACATGTCATTTCGAAGGATGGGGTAGCCACAGATCCTAATAAAATAGAGTCAATGGTCAATTGGCCAATACCAAAAACAGTGAAAGGACTAAGAGGTTTCCTAGGTTTAACGGGGTATTATAGGAAATTTATCAAAGGCTATGGAATTATATCAAAACCCCTTACTGATCTTTTGAAAAAGAATGCCTTCAGGTGGCATGACACTGCTCAACAAGCTTTTGATAAATTGAAACAAGCCATGGTGGAGGCTCCAGTACTCAAACTTCCCGAGTTCAACCAACCATTTGTGGTCGAGACAGATGCAAGTCAAGACGGAATCGGGGCAGTGTTGATGCAGTCAAAAAGACCTGTGGCATTTTTGAGCAAGAAGCTTGGTGTGAAGAACCGGTCTCTTTCCACATATGAGAAGGAATTGCTAGCACTATTCACTGCAGTTCAGAAATGGAGGCATTACTTGTTGGGTACTGAATTTGTTATCAAAACCGACCAAATCAGTCTAAAATATCTGTTAGAACAACGAGTCAACACACCCATGCAACATAAGGGGCTTAGTAAGTTGTTGGGGCTTAATTACAGAATTGAGTATAAAAAAGGGGTTGATAATAAAGTGGCTGATGCTTTATCAAGGAGAGATGATGACTCAAAAGAGAAAGGTTGGGCAGCACCTGAACTGAACATGGTGAGCATCTTAGTTCCTAGCTGGATTCAAGATATTAAGGATAGTTATGTGGGAGATAGATGGATTGAAGAAGTGAGACTCAAATTAAAGGAGAAAGTGGTTCCGAAAGAGTTATCACACTTTTCTGAGTACCAAGGAGTGTTGAGGTACAAAGGTCGAGTTTCTGTAGGTTCAAGTGAAGGGTGGAGACAAAAATTGTTGCAAGAGATGCATGGTTCAGCCTTGGGAGGGCATTCAGGTATTACAGCTACTTATCAAAGGGTAAAACGGTACTTTTATTGGCCTTTGATGAAGGATACAGTTCATACTTTTGTGCAACAGTGTGCTAACTGTCAAATCAACAAGAATGAACACACATCAACCCTAGGTTTATTACAACCTTTACCTATACCCAGAGAAGCCTGGTGTAGCATTGGCATTGATTTTGTAACTGGTCTACCAAAGTCAAAGGGTTTTGAAGTAATTTTTGTAGTTGTGGATCGATTGACCAAATATGCTCACTTCATCCCTTTATCTCACCCATACTCAGCTGCCAGTGTAGCCCAAGCATTTATGGACCACATTTATAAATTGCATGGGTTACCTGCTGACATTGTGTCAGACCGTGACCCTATTTTTACCAGTACCTTTTGGAGTGAGCTCATGTCTAAATTGGGAGTTCAATTAAACATGAGTACTTCTTATCACCCCCAATCTGATGGGCAAACCGAAAAAGTAAACCAGTGTTTGGAGCAATACCTGAGAGCTATGGTTTATGACAAGCAAAATCGATGGAAGGAATATCTCTCATTGGCAGAGTGGTGGTATAACTCGAATTGGCATAGTGCTATCAAGATGACACCCTTCGAGGCTCTTTATGGCTATCCTCCTCCCCAATTAGCACTTGGCAGTATACCCCGGAGTCAGGTGGAGTCCGTTAATATTGTTATGCGAGATAGACAATCAACCTTAGCCCAATTGAAAGAAAATCTGAGAAGAGCCCAGGATCGTATGAAACGGAATGAAGATAAGCATCGCAGTGAAAGAAAGTTTGCAAAAGGTGATTGGGTTTATTTGAAGCTGCAACCTTATCGCCAAGTTTCTGTAAGAGGCAAAAGCAATCAGAAGTTGAGTTCTCAGTTCTATGGACCCTTTGAGATACTTAGGAAAATCGGTACTGTTGCTTACCGGTTAAACCTTCCACCCAATTCTCTGATTCATCCGGTGTTTCATGTATCCCAACTCAAAGGCAAGTTGGGTACTACACAAATACCCTCTCCAACATTGCCAGTAATGGGTCCAGGAGTGACAGCTGAGTTAGAACCTGAAATGATTTTAGCTCGCAGAATAGTGAAGAGAAAAAATGCAGCCCAAACTCAGTTGCTGGTTCAATGGAAAACTCAGAGTCAAGATGATGCAACTTGGGAAGATTATGAGGAAATTGCGCAGAAATTTCCTTATATGATTCGTGAGGACACGAATTTTGTTAAGGGGGGAGGAGTGCAACGAGCGGAGGTTAATTTGGGGGAGACCGTTGAGGAGCAGAATTTAAGTAAAGAAATTGAGGTTGTGGGCTTACCGGGCAAGGACAAGGGACATAACCCGTTAAGTAATGATGGGGGCGTGTTCATTAAAAAAGGAGAGGACCTGGAGTTACAAAATGGAGAAGGCGAGGGAGGATTTTGCACAACCGTTTGCTGACAGCTGCAGAAGTGGTTAGATGTTGTTATTCCACGTCAGCTCTTATTTTCGTTTTTCTGTCATCAATTTGTTTACTTCATTTTACGAATTTGATCGCTTTTATAAGGCAAACTCCACTGTGGAGGGAGCTTATGTTTTTAGAGTGAAAATAGGCGAATGAATGTTATGCATTCGACCTTGGTTGGCTTGTCAGACTTTTCTCTTTTCTCTTGACATTAATAAACTTTGCTACTTTCTCTGGTGATTCTCTCTTTTCCCATTTCTTTTCTATCTCTATTATATTTCAACGATCTAAGAACGTTGCACTAAGCCAGGGGCTCGGCGCCTCTCCTCTCCAGCGAACTTGCTCTCCTCTCTCTCGCGAAAAATACACCGAGCCCCTTGCTCTCCTCTCTCTCTCTCGCGAGAAATACACCGAGCCCCTTGCTCTCCTCTCTCTCTCTCGCGAAAAATACACCGAGCCCCTGCGGTGATCTCATTCCCGACGCCTCTCCAGCGACACTCTCCAGTGACGTCTCTCTCAGGTAAATATTCAAACTGGAGCTTTTCTGATTTTTTCTTGCTAGGCTGTCTGGTTCTTGCACTGGTACTGGCCTTGCTGGTTTGCACTGGTACCGGCCTCGCTGGTTCTTGCACTGGTAGCAGTAAGAACTTTCTTTAAAGAAATTGAAAATGTTTCATTTGTGCCCATTGAAAACCTCGAAGCACCATGAGCCCCCTGGCAAATGTTTCACTGGTACCATCTCATTTGTAATTTTTTTTTGTAAGGTACCAAACTAGCATTGTCAAATGATACAAATAAATCCCTACATCTCATTTCTAGCATTCCTTTTAATTGGAGAACAAGTTGCTGCTCAGAAAATGCAAATAACATGTGTTTTTTTTCAGAATGTTTTTTGTGCTTTCTCTAAGAGGATACAAGGGTTCAAGATGCTGACAAGGGTACAAGGGTTCAAGATAACTTGTGTTTGGCTGGTACAAGGGTACAAGGGTTATTGGCAGCATTGATTTTCGGAGTTGGTTCAGCTTGGAATTTGATTTGGAGTTAGGCACAGTGTATGTTTCATGATCTATCAGTCTTGATTTTGTATTTTCTCATTAATTTTGTTAATGAGCATACTGGATTTCATCATATATTTATAATATAGTATGTAAACTATAATTGTATTTAGTTTCATGATTTTTTGGAATTTATTTCTTTTTTTAAAGCTATTATTCATGTAGAGGGTCAATGAAGGTCATTTTCCCATTTTAATTAAGAGATTTTTCATTTTAAAGGCTGAACTTTGATAATTCATAATAAATTGAAATAAAATCTAATAAATAGAAAATTTGTGTCTAAAGTTATTGTCTTTGAGTCCTTTATGTGACTGTGCTGTCCATTTTTAATTTTGGTCCCTGTGTTAGCTTGTGTAGGTCAATTTATCAGAATAGGTCATTTTGTCATTTTGAATGTTTTCCATGTACCAGTGGCACTTTCTTTGTGATTTCTTGCTGATGCTGTGTATATAGGCATACCAAGGACTGGTTAGAGGTGTTTACCACTGGATGCACTGGCTGGTTACTGTCAAGACAGGTTTTAGTAGCCTTTGAGCTACTGTTTTGGTACCAGCAAGCACAGAAAAAAGATCAAAAGCATTTAAACTCACTAAAAAATTCAGCAAGCACATCCAAACTCACTAAAAAACAGCAAGCACAGATTATAAATAGTAGCACATCCAAGCACATATTATAACAGCAAGCACTAAAAAACAGCAAGCATATCCAAACTCACTAAAAAATTCAGTAGCACCAAGTGTGAATTACAAGCTTATAAATACTTTCAGCAAGCACAGATATTGACAAAATGCACAGAAATTACAGCAAGCATATAAATTACAGCAAGCATATATATTGACAAAATGCACAGAAATTCAGCAATCCTAACATAACAGTTTAAAAAAATTCAGCAATCACTAAAACATTACAGCAATCACTAAAAATTCAGCAAGCACTTAAAATTCAGCAATCACTAAAACATAACAGCTTAAAAAATAATGGATGTAGGGATCGGTGATATCTAACTGCATCTGAATTCTATGATCATTTTCATCTTCATCAACAAAAATGTCATTTGAGGCTACCTCTGCACTACTCATTTGGCCTACACAAACAAAATTAGGAAGGCAGAATTAAAACACCAAATAATGGAATTAAAACACCAAAATTAATAGATTTTATGCAAATATACAGATTGTAATGGAGGTTATACCAAAATCTTTACAAGTAAATTTATTCTTTGTATACCATAAATCTTCTTTTGACATGCTTGTTGATAAAAAAAAAAAAAAACCAGAAGCATCTCTTTGTATACCATAATCTTCTTTGTATACCCATTACTATTTTTTGATGTGAAAATTGGTGTGAAAATTAAATAACAAAAATACAAGCATCTCTGTACTGTGTAAGGCAGAAGCATCCAATAGAACTAAAATAACCACTAAAATCGGAATCAAGCATCTCAACT
This sequence comes from Carex parvula, assembly GCA_025461045.1. Taxonomy (NCBI): domain Eukaryota; kingdom Viridiplantae; phylum Streptophyta; class Magnoliopsida; order Poales; family Cyperaceae; genus Carex; species Carex parvula. Next base: position 26,742 of record JAJGRW010000782.1, read on the forward strand.
TTAAATATATTCACAGAAAGTTTATCAACTTTAAATATATTCGAGTAAGAAGTTGATGATTTTTCATGGTTAGTAATCCTTGCATTCCAAAGTTGATGATTCACAGAACAGCATATCGCATTTAAGTTATCTCAAATATCTACTAGCCCAATATTTCCACAAATTCATTCATAAGATATGCAAACCAGTGCAAACCAGTGCAAGAACCAGCAAGGCCGGTACCAGTGCAAGAACCAGACAGCCTAGCAAGAAAAAATCAGAAAAGCTCCAGTTTGAATATTTACCCGAGAGAGACGTCACTGGAGAGTGTCGCTGGAGAGGCGTCGGGAATGAGATCACCGCAGGGGCGATGTATTTTTCGCGAAAGAGAGAGAGGAGAGCAAGGGGCTCGGTGTATTTTTCGCGAGAGAGAGCAGAGCAAGTTCGCTGGAGAGGAAAGGCTGGAGAGGAGAGGCGCCGAGCCCCTGGCTTAGGGTTGTCGCTGGTTTCGGCGCTGGAGAAGAGAGCTGCTTCGCTAAACCCTCTGAAATTCGATTTGCTCCGAACTGGAGCTGTCCAGTTCCGAAAAATTTGCAAAGTTCATCTGATGATTGCGCGGTTATTGAAGCAGATTCAACAGCCAGCAATCCGAAGTAAAATGGCTCGTTTAATTCGCAAAGCACGGTAGCCTTACTCTCTATATATATATATAGATGGGCTATTATACATTGCAATGTATTGACCCCTCTGTGCATTACAATCTAGACTGTTGAATTTGTTTCAAAAAATGTGCGGATCAGTGATGAGATCAAAACAAAATTTTCGGAACTGGACATCTCCAGTCCACTCTCTTCTCCCCCAACCCAACATTCTGATATCTAAAGAAAGAACAAAAACCTAAAATCGCAACTGAGACTCCCGCCCACTCCTCCACAGCAGCCCCCTGCGCACTCCCTCACGCTACGCCCCTGCGCTTCCTTTCTCTATCCCGGCCCATTAAAATGTTTTTTGTTTCTCCTTTTTCATATGCAGTTTGAGAATTTACAACCGACTAGTACAGAGGTGCTTTTCCGATTGTGTGAACAGCTTCGGGCCTAAATCTTTAGGCAACCATGAGGAGTTATGTGTAATTGCGAGTCAAAGCAAATCTATTGTAAAAGATGTGGCGAGCCTTCTTTGATGTTTAAATTACATGCAATGTAGAGAGATGTAGTAGGATGTGAATTTATTACAATACTTGTGCATGTGAATTTATAATTAATAAAGATTGCATTATTTTCTGTTATGTGTTGAGAGTTGAGACTATGTAACAGTATTTGTGAATGTAAATGTGAATGTCAATTAGGTTTCAAATTAGCAATATTTCAATTAGCAAGACAACAAGTTCACTAATTTGAACAAAACAGAAAGTAATAATGCTGAACACCAAGTTCTCTAATTTGAAATATCCATAAACAATAAGTTCACTAATTTAACAACAGTTCATAAATCAATGTCCTCATCTTCTTCATCCTCACTGTTTTCTTCATCTTCATATTCACTGTTTTCTTCATCTTCATCTCCTTCATATGTCATTTCCTTCCCCTTGTTAGGGTCTTGTGATTTTAACTTGTTTACAAAAGAAATATATGGTTAGCAACAGATGTAAGGTAATTTTGATTTCTAACTTGTAAAAAATGTATAAAATAATAATATGACCAACAAGGTAATTTTATATAACCTCAGGGTAAGTTCTGGAATTGTGGCCGGCTTTCTTATTACATATGCTACAAGTCCTCATCTTCTTTGCATTTTGCATAGACGCAGGCACGAATCTTTTAATCTTCTTCCTCCTACCCTTACATTGTGAGTCGAGCGGGTCAAGAAACACGGGTTTGTTTTGGACTTGGTCATTCCCCGACCCTTCTCCCTTGTCAGCTTCAAGGCTTGATAGAATACCTCTTTGTGTTTGCTTACCTACTATAGCAAGCAGTTTCTCTTTTCCATTTGCAATAACTGCCTTCAAACAACTAAAGCCATCTGAACTAACAGCTCCTATTTTGACAAGTTCCATCCAATCTGATTTTAGAGAAGCAACCCCCAATGCTTGCAACTCCGCCGTCTCTCCAGGATCCATACCTCTCTCGCTAGCGGATCTTTTAACACTTTCATTAGCCCCTTTAGTCCATCTTTTCATAATATAATGGTCGGGTAGATGCGTCATTTTGACATGGTGCATTACTTTAATGGCATGTGGGCAAAGAATGCCCTCAAACTCATACCCTTTGCAATTACACGACACTTGACACCTTTCTTTGTCGACATCAACTATGTATGACTCGGGTACATATTTTTGAATTTCTGGATCATAGGAAATGTCAACCTGATAAGAGACATCTCTCTCGATTTCGGTAACAGTACCAAGTAGGCTATCTTGTACATTCTCTTTGAACAATGAGAATACTTTTCGTGTATAAACTTGACGTGCCTTGAACTCCATTTTGTAGTTTGACCATAGATGCGGTATCTCATAGACAGATTTTAGATCACCATCACTCTCTCTTTGCCAAATGCTCTCAATCATCTTCTCAATTGTAACACAAATTGATAAACAGATTTGTGATTGTCCACCAATAACTTAAAGAGAGCATTCATACTCTCACTCCTTTGTGTAGTTGACATGTCAGCAAAACAAGTGGCTCGAAAGTAGGCCGGCACCCATTGCGCCCGATTTTTGTACATCACTTTTAGGTAGTTATTATCAAGCAAGTTGTACTTATTGACCATAGTTGTCCAACGCTTCTCAAAATCTGAAACCGTTAGGCTACGATTGATTACAGCACGCAATTCATCATGAAACCTTGGTATCTCCTTGTAAAGCCGACCACAGTGCACTAGTACAAAAAACCCTTTCACCGACTGTTAAAAAACCCCTATACCGACTGTTATTGAGGAGTCAGTGATGGCGGCGCCGGTATAGATAAATCTTTACTGACGGGTGAATAACAGTCGGTGTTACCCACCTACACCGACGGTTTTTAATAAAAAATAGTCGGTGTTGACCATCTACACCGACTGTTTTTTATAGAAAACAGTCGGTGTTTCCCATCTACACCGATTGTTTTTTATATAAAACAGTCGGTGTTGACCCCCCTACACCGACTGTTTTTTATTAAAAACCGTCAGTGTTGACACATATGCCGACTGTTCTCTATAAAAAACAGTCGGTGTTAGCCCCAGCACCACTGTTTTCTATAAAAAGCCGTTGATTTAATTCTGAAAAATAGTTAATAGTTAGTTCTAAAAACAGTCAGTATCGATCCTAAAAACAGTCGGTGTTGGCACTAAATTTTGGCATGGTTCTGTTTGTATCAGGGCTAGCCTCCATATTTTTGCTAGCAATATATTTCTATTCGGCATTCGTTAACATTAATTAGAATAATCATGCAAATAATTTGAGCAACACAAACAAAAGACAGCACAATTTTCTTTAAACAACATAACTCATATTTCATTCACAAAAAAATACACTATAACAAAATATACATAACACATTAACAAACTATGCATATGAACATAACAACAATGCATTTCTTATTAATAGTTTAGAAATTGTCCAAGAAAAATGCAGACCATTGTCGTGTTATTGCATGAAGTTGCGTCGGCGTATATCTTTCTGTCGGTAAATCACACTGCATGAATACAAATTGAGAAGTTAATTTTATTCAAGCTAAATGAAAAATGAATCAAGTTCAATTATAAAATACATACATTCGGAAAAACGTCAAATTGCGTAGTGACTAGATCTTGCATGTGTTTCATAACGTAAAATCCACACACCTTGTTGCCTTGTTGCCTAGGGCTCTGAAATGTTCAATTTAAGTAAAATCAATAATTAAAATCAATAAGAACAGAAAGTTGGTACTACTCAAGAAATGGAGTTACATATGCAGGAGGTAGGTCTCACAAAATGGAAGTATTTGAAGATGGCATACCTACCTTCCAAAAGGCTGGTACCATAATTCCAAGGAACTATATATAGGTTCAGGAGAAGGCTGGTACTCAGATGGTCAATGAAGAGGATAAAACTGGAATAAATTTTTTTAATACAGATTTTTGTTTTAAATTATCAGTTTTAAAGAGGTAATGAGTTTCTAAGTGTTCCTCTTTTGGAAGCACTTCACCAAACAACAAATTCAATTCTATTCTTATGGACCTTTCTAAGTGTTGGCTTATATATGTATACATATATAATGAGTTTGCAAGTTTCTATGCTAGCTTTACATGATTAATTCTCATTTGGGCTTCCTACTCAATTGGATAGCGTCCAAAATTATCCCCATTTTGGTCTGTACAAAAGTATTCATACTAACAAGAGAAGTTAGGAGATGAAATGATTAATAGATTTTGATTAGATAGACATAAGTGGCCAGGTGGTACTGTTGCATTAACTAAAAAAGAAAATGTTCCAATAATATTCCAGAGGCTTCTTCTCTAGTTAACAATAAATAGAGGGTATAGAATGAACTATTCAAATATTAGTGTTGTAAAAGAATTTGAAAAAATGAAGTATCTAATTAAAACTCAAGTGTACAAGTTCACACCTTGATGTATTTCCACACACATTCCGTTGATCTCTCCTTGTGCACTCCTCCGGCCTCCACATAAGATTTAAAAATGCTGAAATTTTTTGAATGTCGAATTAATTAGTAATTACCAACAAATAGTACGTTGATTGTAAGTAAATGAAATTAGTAATTACCAACAAATAGTATTGCTCACTATTTAAATGGCAACGTGATATCGTAACTTGGTTCCTTTAGCGCTAGAGAATCAGTAACATAGACCATATTATCACGCATGACAAAAACGAAAAGCGCCCAGTGTTTACTACAATCTACATGGTAAGAATCAATATACATATATCGTTAAAAGTATATAAATTACTCAAATAAAAGTAACAATTTACCTCTGAAAGTATGGTCCAAGGATAAATTTCTTATCCTGCATATTCAATGACTCGAGCAAGTAGCTTGAAGCGGTTCCAAAAATAAACAGTCAGTAAATGACCCAACACCGACGGTTCTACAAGAACCGACGTTAATCTAGGTATTTTATGATACACAACTGGGAGCAATACCGACGGTTTTTCTCCAAAAACAGTCGGTGTTGGTTCCTGCTCAACACCGACTGTTTTTGGAGAAAAATAGTCGGTGTAGGGTATCACCAACACCGACTGTTTTTTATAAAAAACAGTCAGTGTTGGTGACTGCTCAACACCGACTGTTTTTAAAAAAAAAATAGTCGATGTTGGTGATACCCTACACCGACTGTTTTTGTTAAAAAACAATCGGTGTTGATGACTGCTCAACACCGATTGTTTTTTTAAAAAAACAGTCGGTGTTGGTTCACTGACGGTTATTTGTAATTGAACAGCCAGTGTTGAGAACTTTTTATTTACGATTTTACCATGGAGTCTCTACACCGACTGTTACTTATTAAAACAGTCGGTGGTTGAGGGTCGGTGAAGGGGTTTTTTGTACTAGTGGTGGTCCCTTGCCTTTCTCATGACATGCCACTGACAACATCTATGGATAGTTCTTGGAAAAGCCAACTCAATCGCCTTTCTCATTGCGGGACATTGATCTGTAATAATAGCAATAGGGTGTTTGCCGTACATTGCCTCTAGCCATGTTTTGAACAACCAACAAAAGTTTTCTGCAGTCTCGCATTTAAGAAGAGCCATGCCAAATAAGATTGATTGTCGGTGGTGGTTGACTCCAATAAATGGAGCGAAGGGCATATTGTACTTGTTTGTTTGGTAAGTGGTATCGAATGTCACAACATCACCAAACTCCTGATATGTTTGTCTCGCTCTACCATCAACCCAAAAAATATTCTTCACAACACCATCCTCATCTGCCTCTATAGAATGAAAGAACTCAGGATCCTCCTCCTGTTTCTTTTGAAAGTACATCAAAGTCGTGTGAACATCTATCCCAATCAGTTTTCCATTATCCCCCACTATCAGATTGCTTATATCTTTCCTTTTGAATCGAACATTTTCTTTACCCCCATGTTCGTGAGCTAAAAATTCCATGATTTGTGATGTTCCTATGTTTTGGGCACACATGTTACGAATAATTTTCTTCTCATCTACCGACATGGACTTGTGGGATCGCAAATTTCTCTTCTTCGAGGGGCTCGAGATCAACTCATGGTTATGATCCTCCACAAAAACACTCACTCGCCAAATCCCACCTTTTACAATCTTCATCCTAAATGAGGCCCTACAACCCGTCCTTGTTATCCCTTTTAATTTCTCAGGTGTACGAGGATTGGACTCACTTCCGATTGGCATTGCATTTTTTTTTGCCGCATTGAGAATCCTTCTTTAGAACATACGTACCGCATTGATGACACGCCATGCTTATTCTTTGTTTGTGCTTGTTTGCGAACACTAAACCCCACACGACATGCATAATCATTGTACATTTTGAATGCCTCCTCTTTTGTACGGAACTCCATCCCGACACCCGGCTTAATGGCATCCTCAAGCTGATCCTCCTCAACTCATAATGCTTCAATATGGTAGGTATAGGGATCAATAATATCTACCTGTTCCACAAAAGCAAAAGTCAATCAAACAAGGTGTTGAGTATTTTCTGACTATTAGATGACAAACAAAATGATAATTAATTACCTCCAACTGAATTCTCCGACAATTATCATCTCCATCCATAGGAATGAGTTGTTGAGTATTTTCATCTCCATCCATAAGTTCTGTATTAGTCGAAACAAGGTTTTATTATCCAGGTAAACATAAAAAAAGCAGAGAGCCTAAAAATCAGTAACATGGACAAGCTTTTGACATATTGAAACAGGAAACAAGTATAACTGTTATAATAGAAAAAAAATCCTGCCGGCAAATTTCTAGAACTTGGAAATATTTTAATGGTCCGAAATAAGTTCAATTTATTCTTGCATAAGCACCTACCTAGTGTCAATAGATTTTTTTTTTAATGAATTACGTAAGAGCCTCAGCAAAAAAAATTCAAAATGATAATAGTACGATTCCTTTGATTACTTTAATATTTTAGGTAAATGAGCTTTATGACATTTCTAAGTTCAAACAATGAAAATTTGATAAAGCTGATAATCATATGAAATTACATCCCAAAATCATTATGTAAACTTAAAAAACAAAAGCAAAGAAAAAAGCACAAATCAAACACGTCTGGGAAAAAAATGAAGGAAAAGCGCACATGGAAGGGAGGGAGCGCGCAGGGAGGGTCGGCACAAATTAGGGAGGGAGCGCGCGACAGAGTCGGGAGATGAGAGGGCCGGGATAGAGAAAGGAAGCGCGGGGGCGTAGCGTGAGGGAGTGCGCAGGGGGCTGCTGTGGAGGAGTAGGCGGGAGTCTCAGTTGCGATTTAGGTTTTTGTTCTTTCTTTAGATATCAGAATGTTGGGTTGGGGGAGAAGAGAGTGGACTGGAGATGTCCAGTTCCGAAAATTTTGTTTTGATCTCATCACTGATCCGCACATTTTTTGAAACAAATCCAACAGTCTAGATTGTAATGCACAGAGGAGTCAATACATTGCAATGTATAATAGCCCATCTCATATAGAGGAGTCAATACATTGCAATGTATATATATATATTTTCCGTTTCTTCCTCTAATTTTTGGTTACTTATTGTTGCTTAGTTACTCATCATTTTCTTTTTATTTACAGATTGTGATGAATTTTCCGATGGACAGCATGTGATGAATTTCATTTTTTTTTTATTTTCACTATATTTTATTTGACAGTTTACAAGAACATGTTTTTTCTTGTTTAGTGTTCGTGCCAAATGAGGTGAACAAAGTTTCACTACAGATAAACTGTAGAGTTTAACCCTTGTTCGACTCTTGACTAGGACTGCAAGTGCACAATCCCGTCGTGTAGTCTATTCGGGTATCGATCCACAGGGACGACTCAGATTCCGAACTTTTACTCTACCTAGTTAGGTACTAGAAGTTTGAATGTTTGGTGTTTGTCTATTCCTAAAATGTTTGAACAAATGTATGAACAAGTATACGAATGAATGTATGAACGAATGTATGAACAGAAAATACAATCAATTAAATGTTTGTGTTTTGTACTATTGTGTAAAAGGACGTTTCAAGGGTTTCAGATTTCATCTTCAACTTTGCTGCTCTGGACCTGCCACGCGACCTGCATACTCTCGTATACCCTTGTGACGCGACCCGCATGCTCTCGCATGCGACCCGCGTGGCCCTAAGCACTCTGGACCTTTCACGCGACTCGCGTACTCTCGTACGCGACCCTTGTGATGCGACCCGCATGGTCCCTTGAGCTGAGTCTGCACATGTCACAGAAACTGGTTGTTCAAGTCGTGTAAGGCTAGATTGACCGTACCTAGTGTCACTAATCCTCAACTCTCGTGTGTTGGCTTAGCAGACCTGGTTTGAAATTGCAATTTCACCTTCCTAAATTTAATCAAGCTGTTTGATCTAAACCTAAGTTCTCAGTTCTAATTACTAAAGGTATCCACAAGCTGAACAAGTAGAAATTTCACCTCTCGGCTACTATTGACCTCACCTTTCGGTTCTCAGACCTACCTCAAGTACTTAACCTAATTTGCAAGAAACATCAAGCCTTGTTACAAGAAGAAATACCAAAGGCATTCAACAGTAGACAATCAAGAATCAAACAATTCAGATCAAGCAATCACAAATAATACAAGAATCAAAGAAACACGAAATATCAATCAGAATCAATCCATGTGCATAATCAAACAAAGTATCAGACTAAATCCAAACCCCTGAAACTACAAACCTACTCAGACATGAGCAAAATCAAAATAGAAGAGAGAAAGAGAGTGCAAATCATGATGGAGAGATGAAGGATTGAAGAGGATCGAAGCTTCTGGCTGAATCTTCTTCTCCAAGTCGAATCGTTCTCAGCTCCAGATCGTCTCTCCAGATCGCCTTCTCTCTCCTGGTCGAATCCCGATCATATCCCCTTTCGGGAAAATGAATCGTCGGGGCTCCCCTTCTTCATTTGCGCCAGCCCTTTTAATAGGCATCTTAACGGGCTTCAATCGGGTCCTGGCACAGTTAATTCGACGCGGGTCGCGTGCCATCTCATGCGGGTCGCATCAGGTGGAAGTGAGTAGTGAGGCTTGGCTCAGACTGTAGATCTTCTCGCTAGCTTTCCAAAAAGTGGTCATACGCTCAAAACGGAGTTACGAGTCAAAAGTTATGACTGTTTTAAGTTCGGTGCTGAAATTTCAGGTTCTGACGCGACCCGCGTGGAATCTGACGCTACCGGCATGGGATTTGATGCTACCCGCGTGGGATCTGACGCCGCCCGCGTGTAGGGTTCCAGAACTCACAATTTTCCCTGATTTCGCTCATTTTCTGCAAGGTAAGAATGAAAATGCAGCAGTACCATATTCTATAGATATTGAATGTAAATTCAATGTCAAAGACACGATTTGGTGGTTTGAAACACAGATTTTGGTACAGAAATTAGTCGGATTTATAGGTCTAATAATGAGACATTAGTTAGGTTCCAAAGAAATGGGTAAAACTAACTTTCAATAATAAAACATGTTCTTAAAATTAAATCATGTTTTGATCCCAAGTTTTTGGCGGTGTAGGAATGGCATGTTGCAGTGCATTGTTGTTTAATTTCTTACACAAACCCCCTTTGAATAACATGTGGTTTGCGAAATAATTTAAACAATAACGTAAGTCCACTGCAACATGTCCATTTCTACATTGCCAAAAACTTGGGACTAAGATAAAACATGTTTTATTAGTTGAAAGTTAGTCTGACCCATTTCTTTGGAACCTAACCAAGATAAAACATGTTCTTGTAAGGTGTTAAATAAAATATAGTGAATTTAGTAATTTTTGTGCTGTAATTGTAAATAAGGAGATGAATTTATGAATTTTGTAATGCTAAATATGGATTTGTAATGCTAAATATGAATTTATGAATTTATGAATTTTGTAATGCTAAGTATAATTTTTGTACTGTAATTGGAAAACTGGATGTCAAATTATCTGAAAAACTGGGGGTACTCATTACTGAATTTTGTAGCAAAACTGGCTAGCAAAACTGGAGGCTAGCCCAGAAACAAAAAAAACCTAAAAAAATATATAAGACAATCATACACGAATATTTAACTAAAATCCGTATACAAATAGTAATTGTACACAGATATTTGTTGAATATCTGTGTAGGAATAGCTACACGGATTTTTTTTTTATAAATCCGTGTAGAAAGACTAGCATTGTACACGGTTCTTAAGTATAAATAGCCCTGTATGATTTGTTAGAGAGCTACACGGATTCTTAAGTATAAATCCGTGTAGAAAAGTCTTTGTAGGGTTTTGGTATAAAAGGCCTTCTCCTTCGAGCGCCGTTTTGATCAAGTAATTAATACTCTCTCTCTCTCTCTCTCTCTCTCTCTCTCTCTCTTTGTATTGAAAGTTGATCTGATTTCTGCAAAGGCTAGCAGCTGGGATTATCTGAGATCTTTGAAGTTTGTATTTTCTCCTCCCTATCTTTCTAAGGTTAGTATAAATAATTATATTTTCCATTTCTTTCTCTAATTTTCTGTTACTTATTGTTGCTTATCTAGGTCATGTGTAATTAATTCATGCATGCTTGATTTCTAAAGATAATGTAAATAATTAGTGTATTGTGATCCAATAACTGGCCTATTGATGCTCTTAGGTCCACGCGCGTTCAAAATTAATCCCTATTAGATTAATTTTGGATAGTCCCTGTTTTGGAACTGCTCTTTGAATATTGTGTCTCATTTAGGATGTGAACACATATTAGCGGGATTTAATTAGTAATTGAGGAAACTTCGACAGTATTCCCTTATTGCTCCTACGAGTATGTGGTTCGTACTCATACTTGGAGAATTAAGGGGAAATGCTGCCGAATTTTTCTCAAATACAAATTAAATCTCGCTAATATGTGTTCACATATGGGACATAATATTCAAAGAGTGGGTTATGATTGTAAACCGGCCCTTTGTAAGCCTAGAATTTGGTACAATTTATATGTTGACCATGATTAATTGAAATCATTTTTTTAATTTAATTTACAGATGGATCGAAGTTGGATGTATGAATTGCGACATGATAGTGAAGAATATTTGGTTCACGTGATGAGTTTATAAAATTCACTGAGAGTTAGAGAGTGAAGAAAAAAGAAGCCGACATTTTGTGTCCTTGTAGAGATTATAAAAATTTTGTAAGATTTGGAGACTCCGAAGAAATTAGAGCTCATTTGATTTGTCGGGGATTTAAGAAAAGATATACATGTTGGTTCATGCATGGTGAGCAATTTGGAGAAAGTAGTTGTACCAATAAGAATTCTAACCGTTGTGAAGAGAGCGATGAGAATGTATAAATTTTTGATAATTTTGAACTTGATTTCAGCGATGATGATGAGAATGTCGAAAATTTTAATAGTGTTGAACTTGATTGCAACGACGATGATGAGCTGGAGATGAATATTGATGAAAATGTAGGACTCGAGTTTACTGACAATCTGGAGGACCTGTTACGTGATGTGGAAGATGAAATTAGTGATAAAAATTATGATAAATTTCAGTATTTGTTTAATGAATCCAAAAAGCCGTTGTATCCCGGATGTATCAAATTTACGAAACTGTCAGCTGTGTGAAATTATTTAACTTAAAAGCAGACAATGGTTAGAGCGATAAGAGTTTCACGTCCTTATTAAAGCTTTTAGGAGAAATGCTCCCAGATAACAACGAGTTACTGTTCGCACAAAAGTGTATCACAAAGTTTCACTACAGCAGGCTGTAGCTTTTAAACCATGATTTAACTTCCGACTAAGACTGCAAGTGCACAATCCTGTCGTATAGTCTAGTCAGGTATCGATCCACAGGACGGTTCAAAATCTAATCTGGAACTCTACTTAAATCAATTAGGTACTAGAAGTGGAAAAGGTTGATTTGGTTTGTTAATTTCCTAAGTTCAGTAATGACAGAAATAATTGAAATAACAGAAAGTAAAGTTTGATTTTTATCAGATAGAGAAAAGCGTTTCCAGGGTTTTCGATTTCATTATCAACCTTGCCCCTCGGTACCATTCACACGACCCGCGTACTCTCATACGCGGCCCGCGTGGATCTCGAGTAAATGTAGCAGTTGTCTGTTTTTGCGTTGTTCTTTAGTGTAAGAATTCATTGACCGAACCTAATGTTCCTAAACCTCAACTCTCGTTTGTTGGCTTAATAAACATGGTATCGGAAATGCAATTTCACCTTCTTAGGTTTTTAATCTAAGTTAATTGTCCGGTTTACTAAAGGTAACCACTACCTCTCGATAAGTGGAACAGTTCACCTCTCAGTTACTTTTTGGTCTCGCCTCACGGCTCGTAAACCTACCTCAAATACTAAGTTTGGTTGAGAGAAACATCAAGGCCAAAGTACTAGAAAAGATACTATAGACATCTAACAGTAGACAATCAAGAATCATTCAATCAACTTCAACAAAGCAATCAAAATACTACTCAAACAATTAAACACTAACATTCAACACAAATTCAAACAACATGCATACAAAACAAAGAATCAAACTACATCGTAACCCTAGAAACTAAGTAAACTACTCACACATAGTCATAAAGCAAATAACACAAATGATAGATGAAATAGTCATGACAAAACCCGAAATACAAAGAAGATCCGTGAAGAACTTTCGTCTTTCGCTTCTCAACTTCGTCTCCAAGCTAGCCGTCAAGCCCAAACCCTAGAATCTGTCTCTCGCTCTCTGAAAGTGTAGAATAAAGAATAGAATGAATCCCCTGTAGCAAGGAATCCCCTGATATAGCCTTTCTGGCCGACCTTTCCTTCGTTGAGCCTGTTTCCTTTTCTGTTTTGTTTCCGGAATAGTCTCACGCGACCCGCGTGTAGTGGACGCGGTCCGCGTGTCTGTGTTCCTCGCGTGTGTAAAATGGAGATCGCGTCTGTGGTCGCGTCAGGGTTTGATGCGGCCCGCTTCGGATGTGGCGCGGCCCGCGTGTATGGTTCTAGAACTTTACAATCTTCCCTGATTTCGCTCGTTTTCTGTAAAGTAAGAATGAAAACGCAGCAGTACCACATTCTATAGATATTCAATGTATATTCAATGTAAAAGACACTATTTGGTGGTTTGAAGCACAGATTTTGGTACAGAAATTGATCGGATTTATAGGTCTAATAATGAGACATCAAGTTCCCCCAAGCTTAAATCTTGCTTGTCCTCAAGCAAAGATCATACTTATATACCGGGTTGGACTCTACTCTTACCTAAATGCAGACTAAGTTCCTAAAAGTGAAAATCTACATGAATTGCTTTAATCAAAAACCTCGAGAATCCTTTTGGTATAATTTAGACTTTCCTTGATCAATTTTGATTCACCACACAAATTGACTAATCAAACTTCAAATTCTGAAATGTTTCTAAGACTTGCAAAGTTAATTACCCGAATTGATCATTTCTCATTCTTTTGCTGAAACTATGCCCTCGTTTGTGGTGATTTTTTCTTTTCTTTTTGCCCCCCCCAAGCTTGGAACAAGCTTAGGTTAGAAAGTCGAGGACTTCGTGTGTTGGTGTATGCAAAGCTTCTTTTCTTTTCTAAATTTGGGAGACGAGCTCAAAGGCGCCCAATTGGACTTATTGCCAGTACTCTTATGTTCTCCATCTTTTCATTTATTTCATCATTTTTTTTATTTTACGCCTACACCATGAATACACACATCCAATGGTATTCATTCATACCAATGGATATCCCAATCTTTCCCCATTTCCCTATTTAAAAGGCACAGTTCAGTTTCAAAATGGTTTTTCGATGCAATTCAAGTTTTCTTCTTCTCAAGTTCTCAAAACATCCTTTCCTAATCAGTTCTTTTATCAATTGTGGGGTTAGTTCTAATTTCTCAAGGTCATTGCAATTAAAACCAAAAAATTTCATCGAAGTCCCTAATTCAAGCAATCATGCAAATTTTTCACCTATAAATGCAAGGAAAAGTAAACATGACCTAAGTAAAAGTAAACAAGTCCTAAAAAGTCAAAAGTCTCCCCCCCAAGCTTAGTCTGAGCAGTGTCCTCAATGCTTCAAGACTGAAAGATAGAAAAAGTAAATAAGCTAGGGAAAGAGAAGAACAAACCTGGTCAGTCGTCGGTGGGAGGATCAAGCCACCAAGCGCGGAGCTGCTCCTCAACGACTGTCATCCTGCTCTGGAGATCATAAAGGACAGTACCCTGCTCACGTCGCATGTCATACATGAGAGTGTACACATCCTGGATGGTCGGGTCGGGTATCGGCAGTGGATAGGAGGGAGGTGCGGCAGAAGTGGAGGCACAGAACTGTGGTGGAGAGTGGTGTGCCTCGGCCATATCGACATCAATGGCATGGGGAGAAGATGGATGGGCCTGAATAGGAGGTGGCGGTGGTGGTGCCTGAGGTCCTGTGAAGAGCCAAGTGCGCTCATCCGTGAATGAAATAGGCGCTGGAACAGGCAACTCGTGTAGAGTCCCATTCGTCAGGTGCCACAAGAATCTGTCGCGGTGGCCGGCAGGGCCTCTCTGGATCCGGATGAAAGTCGCCTGGCGGTAGGCCTTCGCATCCATGATGATCGGGCCCGTGGAGAGAGAGAGGCCAGCGATCGATACGCCTAACTGAACAGCAATGTGGGTGACATAGGCACCGATGGTATTGATGCCCCCTATCATCGTGGAACTCTGGAGAGCGAGCCAATGACGGACCATAATGAGCATCAGATCTGGCTGCTCTAACTCCTCGTCTCGACGGAGCATGTGGTCCATCAATGCGAGGTCCTCTACATTGGCACGGGCAACTGTCTCGCCGAGTGCGAAGATGGTAACTGCGAGGGCTCGCTGGATGCAGCGAAGGACAGGGTGAGGAATGGCGAGGCTCCGGAAATCGTTGCTGGCTGCTACGTCCATCCCAGAGATTAAACGCCAGAAGTGGTCCTTGTCCATGCCCACACGAAAATCAAGAGTGGCAGTCTGAGGGTCTGGCAGGAATCCAAACCACTCACGAAGTGTAGCAACACCAACCCTCCAAGTCCCGCTGCGCATCCGGAACTTGATGTAAGGCTGGTCCTCAGGGTCCCACTTGAGCTGTAGAGAGGAGAGGAACTCAAGCGTGAGCTCCTGGTAGCAGTCGTGCGCGATACCCCAGAAGGCGGGAGTGAATCTGATCTGTCATGTAAGATAGAGGAACTACTCAGCGACCCCAAACGAGTGGAGGGTGTCGAAGTCGAGTCGGTGCGTGTTGTAGAAGCTTCTTCGCCGCAGGATCTCAAAGCGGTTGAACATGCGACGGGAGTCGATGGAGAAGTATGGAGGTGGGTAATCATCTGCCCTAGCCGTGTAAGCACTAGAAGAGTGATGAGAGGCCTCGGAGTCGTAGAACTCGACTAGGGGTGAACCTGCTGCAGAATGAGAAGGAGAGGAAGAGTGAGAGGAAGTACCATTGTGTGGTGAGTCGGACGCAGGCGGCGTCTCAGAAGGAGAGGGTTGCGCGCAGGTGGTTGTTGCTGGGCACTGAGAGCCTCCTGCCTTCGTTCCTGCGCGTGCTTGGATCGGCGTTCGCGGTACATGGTGCTCTGGAGAGGGGTTGACGCGGGCTGCGTAGGCTCTGGCGCGGGGCGCGTGTGGTTGCTACGCGGGTCGCGTCGGTAGATGTTGAGGTGCAGCAATGGCAGGGTTAATCGGAAGAGAAGGAGAAGAGGAGTTTGTGTTGTGGCTTGGTATGGTGGCAAGGTTTGAGAAAGGGAGTGTGGAGCTCGGTGGAGAGGTCTCGGCGGTGAGAGAAACGGCGGAGGGAGGAAAGGACCCGGCGGCAAGGGTGTTTGCGGCTAGGGTTTCGGTGATGCGAGGTCTCCACTCGGGTCGCGTTTGAGAAAGAATGAGGGGTCGGGTGTACTGTGGAAGGAGAAGGGTGAAGCGGGGCGGACTTAAGTAGAAGAGGTCGCACCGTTTCAGCCCGTAATGGACACGCCTCTTCCATGCTGCGCCTTTTACGCGGGTCGCGTCGCACAAGCGGGTCGCGTTGCTCTTCAACCAGGTTGCGTCGATTCTCGTGCGGGTCGTGTGGTGTACTGAATCTGCAGTTCTCTCTTTTGACTTTCCTAAATGCAAAATAACTAAAAACAAATATGCATGCAAACAACAGAAATGAAAATCATGCAGAAAGGAATATGAAATTACTCTAAGTGCAAGAAAATTAAAAAGGGCTTGGGTTGCCTCCCAAGAAGCGCTTGTTTTAGGTCTCAAGCTCGACCACCTTTGGCTAAGTTTCTGCTGTGGCAGGATCGGAGAGATCCTGAACAAACCGTGGTGGATACGGATGATCAGCAACATAGTGCTTGAGACGCTGACCATTTACCTTGAATGTTCCACATGCCTCATTTCCAATGTCAATTGCACCAAAATGGTACACCTTTACCACAAATGGACCAGACCATCTAGACTTGAGTTTACCTGGAAAGAGTCTCAACCTAGAATTAAATAAAAGTACAAGATCACCTTCCTTAAACTCGCGAGGCATGATACGCTTGTCGTGGATTTGCTTGGTCTTTTCTTTGTAAATCCTCGCATTCTCGTAGGAGTGTAAACGCATCTCTTCCAACTCGTGTAAGTCGAGGATACGCTTCTCTCCAGCTGCTAGCATGTCCATGTTGATGGCTCGCGTGGCCCAGAATGCTTTGTGTTCGATCTCCACAGGTAGGTGACACGGCTTCCCATACACCAGTTTGAAAGGGCTCATCCCAATCGGTGTTTTGAATGCGGTTCGGTACGCCCAAAGTGCGTCATTCAACTTCAGCGACCAATCCTTCCTTGTCCTTGCCACAGTCTTTTCCAAGATGGACTTGATTTCCCTGTTAGAGATTTCAGCTTGACCATTAGATTGAGGATGATAAGAAGTGGTTACCTTGTGAGTTACCCCGTGACGGCTCAAGAGATTGTCGAATTGGCGGTTGATGAAGTGCTTGCCTCCATCACTGATGACAGCTCGTGGTACTCCAAAGCGCGGAAAAATAATGTCATTGAACAATCACTTCACCGCATTTGAGTCTGCCTTTCGACACGCCACTACTTCGACCCATTTGGACACGTAATCGATGGCAACCAGGATGTACTCATTCCCACATGATGACGAAAACGGTCCCATGAGATCAATACCCCACACATCGAAGACCTCTACCTCAAGAACGGAGTTGAGAGGCATCTCGTTGCGCTTGATAATGTTCCCGATTCGTTGACACTTGTCACAAGCCGTGACTAAGGTCCTAGCATCCCTGAAAAGATAAGGCCAAAAGAAACCAGATTGCAATACCTTGGTGGCTGTTTTGGAGAACGAAGCGTGTCCTCCATATGCGGACGAATGGCAATGCTCAAGGATGGAGCGCGCCTCCTCGTGTGGCACACAGCGTCGGAAGATACCATCAACACCTATTTTGAAAAGAAAGGGTTCATCCCAAAAATAATACCTGGCGTCTGATCTGAGTTTCTTCTTCTGCTGGTAAGACATGGTATCAGGTAGCACCCCAGAAGCTAGGTAGTTCGCGATGTCAGCATACCAAGGGGTCGGCTGGAAGGCCACGCGGCCCGCGTGCATGGTCATGCGACCCGCGTCAGAGGCGTCTAGAGCTGAGACTGAGAAGAGTTGTTCATCAGGGAACGAGTCATTGATCGGTAATTTGGCAGAGTCTTCATCCCCCCAACGAAGTCGGGATAGATGGTCAGCCACGGTGTTTTCGACTCCCTTTTTGTCCCTTATTTCAATGTCAAATTTCTGCAAAAGAAGAATCCATCTAATCAAACGAGGTTTAGCATCTTGTTTATTCAACAAATACCTGAGTGCGGCATGATCGGTGTAAACAATTATTTTTGAGCCAACTAGATACGATCTGAACTTGTCAAGAGCGAGCACAATTGCAAGAAGCTCCTTCTCGGTGGTTGTGTAGTTCATCTGGGCTGGATCTAGCACCTTGCTAGCATAGTAAATGGCAGACGGCTTTTTGTCCTTCCTTTGCCCAAGAACTGCTCCTACAGCATAGTCGCTCGCATCGCACATGATCTCGAACGGAAGAGACCAATCAGGTGGTTGCAAAATGGGTGCTGAGATGAGGGCTTCCTTCAAACTACAAAAAGACTTGACACAATCATCAATGAAAGGAAAATCAGAATCTTTAATGGGTAGATTGGTCAATGGTTCCGCAATTTTAGAAAAGT
The DNA here is from genome assembly GCA_025461045.1 of Carex parvula. Classification (NCBI taxonomy): domain Eukaryota; kingdom Viridiplantae; phylum Streptophyta; class Magnoliopsida; order Poales; family Cyperaceae; genus Carex; species Carex parvula. The sequence goes on from JAJGRW010000782.1 coordinate 45,005, forward strand.
CCTTGATAAAGTGGCGATAGAATCCTGCATGACCCAGAAAACTGCGAACCCCTTTAACACAAGTTGGGATTGCAAGTTTCTCAATCACTTCAATCTTCGCCTTATCAACCTCGATGCCTTTGGAGGTCACAACATGTCCTAGGACAACACCTTCCTGGACCATGAAGTGACACTTCTCCCAATTCAAAATCAGATTTACATCTTCACATTTCTGCAAAATCTTACAGAGGTTAGTCAAACAAGAATCAAAACAAACACCATACACAGAAAAATCATCCATAAAGACCTCAACCTCATTCTCAATAAAATCAGAAAAGATGGCCATCATGGCTCTCTGAAAGGTTGCTGGTGCATTACAAAGACCAAAGGGCATCCTACGATATGCAAATGTACCATATGGACAAGTAAAAGTGGTATTTTCTTGGTGATATCTCATCATTAGACCTATAAATCCGACCAATTTCTGTACCACAATCTGTGTTTCAAACCACCAAATCGTGTCTTTTACATTGAATATACATTGAATATCTATAGAATGTGGTACTGCTACATTTTCATTCTTACTTTGCAGAAAATGAGCCAAATCAGGGAAAATTGCGAGTTCTGGAACCCCCCACGCGGGTAGCATGAGATCCCACGCGGGTAGCGTCAGATTCCACACGGGTCGCATCAGATCCTGAAATTTCAGCACCGAACTTAAAACAGTCATAACTTTTGACTCGTAACTCCGTTTTGAGCGTATGATCATTTTCGGAAAGCTTGCGACAAGATCTACAATCTGAGCCAATCCTCACTGCTCACTTTCACTCGACGCGACCCGCATGAGGTGGCATGCGACCCGCGTCAAGTTAATTGCGCCAGGGCCTGATTAAAGCCCGTTAAGATGCCTATATAAGGCCTGGCGCGAATTGAGAAAAGGGACCCCGACACTTTCACGAAAAAGGGATCTGATCGGTTTTGAAGCGAGAGATTGGCGCCAGGGAAGGGGAGAGGCGATCTGGAGCTGATCTGGAGCCACGACTTGGAGAAGAAGATTCCAGAAGCCTCGATCCTCTTCCCTCCTCCTTCTCTCACTATGATTTGCATCCTCTCTCTTTCTTTTACTTTGATTTTATTCATGTCTGAGTAGACTTGTAGTTTCGAGGGTTTGGATTTGTAGTCTGATACTTTGCTTGATTATGCACATGGATTGATTCTTATTGTTATTTCGTGTTTCTTTGATTCTTGTACTATTTGAGATTGCTTGATCTGAATTGTTTGATTCTTGATTGCTTACTGTTGAATGCCTTTGGCATTTCTTCTTGTACCAAAGGCTTGACGTTTCTTGCAAATTAGGTTAAGTACTTGAGGTAGGTCTGAGAACCGAAAGGTGAGGTCAATGAGTAGCCGAAAGGTGAAAGTTTCTACTTGCTCTTGCTCAGCTTGTGGATACCTTTAGTAAACAGAGTTGAGAACTTAGGTTTAGATCAAACAGCTTGATTAAACCTGAGAAGGTGAAATTGCAATTCCAAACCAGGTCTGCTAAGCCAACACACGAAAGTTGAGGTTCAGTGACACTAGGTACGGTCAATCTAACCTTACACGATTTAAACAACAAGTTTCTGACATGTGCAGATTCAGCCCAAGGGACCATGCAGGTAGCGTGACTTAGCACGCGGGTCGCATCACGAGGGTCGCAAGCCACAGCTTGCGGGTCGCGTGCCAGGTTCAGGGCGCTTAAGGCCAAGCGGGTCGCATGCGAGAGCATGCGGGTCGCGTCACATGGGTCGCATGCGAGAGCATGCGGGTCGCGTGGCAGGTCCTGAGCAGTAAAGTTGAAGATGAAATCTGAAACCCTTGAAACGCCCTTTTATACCACAGTACAAAATACAAACATTTACTTGATTCTTTACTTGTTCATACATTGATAATTGAAATTGTTCATACATTCTTTTGTTTCATTCGTTGACTTGTTCATACATTTTAGAAATAGACAAACCCTCAAACATTCAAACTTCTAGTACCTAACTAGGAATAGTTTAAGTTCAGAAAATAGACCGTCCCTGAGGATCGACACCCGTTCTAACTACACGACAGGGTTGTGCACTTGCAACCTTTGTCAAAGAGTTGAATAGGGTTTAAACTCTACAGCTTCGGCTGTAGTGAAGCTCTGTACCTCTCATTTGGGAGCGAACACTTGGTCTTGTGGGTGAATGGGTATTTGAAAGAAACCAGAATAACCATCAAGATAACAAAAATAAGAGTGATTAGCAAGCCTTTCGAGGAGTTGGTCGACAAATGGCAACGGAAAGTGATCCTTGCGTGTGGCTGCATTGAGCTTCCTGTAGTCGATACACATCCTGTATCCATTAACTACACGTGTTTGGATGAGCTCATTCTTCACCACTATCGCGCCTCCTTTCTTTGGCACCACATGGACAGGGCTCACCCATTTGCTGTCAGAAATCGGGTAGATAATACCTGCATCAAGAAGTTTAAGTATTTCTTTTTTCACTACCTCTTTCAGATTTGGGTTGAGTCGTCGCTGGTGTTCAACAGATGGCTTGTGATCATCTTCAAGTAAGATTCTGTGTGAACAGATGGATGGGTCGATTCCTTTCAGATCCTTGATCGAGTACCCAATCGCGCCTTTGTGTCAGCTTCTCCAGAAGTTTGGCGGTTTGATCGGGGTTTAAACCTACATTGACAATCACAGAAAAAGAGTTATCTGGACCGAGGAATTCATACCTGAGGTTGGCTGGAAGAGGCTTGAGTTCAGGAGTTGGGTTCTCTGTCTGGGTCTTGACGCGGTCCGCATCTGGTGCACTCGGCTCGCGTGTGGACCTCGCATCGGTTTCATCCGACCCGCTTCCTTCAGTTTCCAGGTCCTCGGACTGTGGCACGCGGCCTGCGTGTGATTCATCCGGCCCGCGTCCAAATTCCTCATAGTCGTCTGACTTCATGACTGCTGCAAAAACTGATTCTTTCTCGCTAATTTCAACCTGCAACTCAGACAAATAATTAGTGTGTTCATTCATACGCTCATTGATCTGTTCAAGAAAGTAATCCTCTGCCAAATTTGTTAAACATTCTTCGATCACATCTACTCAGAAACAAGATTCGGTTGAAGGGTACTTCATGGCACGATCAATTTGAAATCGTACTTTTTCATCTCCAATGTTCAAGGTTAGTGTCCCATGAGACACATCAATTATTGCACCTGCAGTTCTGAGAAAATGTCGTCCCAGAATAATGGGGACTTCCTTGTCCTCTTCCATTTGTATAACAACAAAATCAGCAGGTACATAGAACTTACCAACCTGAACTGGTACATCTTCCACTATGCCAAGCGGAAGTCTTACCGATGAATCTGCTAGCTGTAAGGTCATTCGCGTAGGTTTGAGCTCGCCTACTCCCATTCGATCATAGATAGTGCGTGGCATGAGACTCACGCTAGCTCCCAAGTCGCATAGAGCCTTCTTGATCGTGGCTTTCCCTATAATGCAAGGAATAGAAAACTTACCAGGGTCTTCCAATTTGGGTGGTAGTTCGTTGCTCAGAATGGCACTGCACTGCTCTGTCAGTTTCACTGTCTCGTGCCCCCCAAGCTTCGCTTGTTAGATAGGATGTTCTTCAAGAACTTGGCATAGGTGGGCATTTGAGTCAAAGCTTCGATGAATGGAATGGTAATGTGCAGTTGTTTGAGAACATCGATGAATTTTGTGAACTGTGCATTCAGTCTGGTCTCAGCTAGTTTTTGTGGAAAGGGTACAGGTGGCCGGTATGGTGGAGGTTTCTCGGCTCCTGACTTCTTCTGACTTTCGGGTTCTTTCAATGCGGCCTGCGTGTCAGTGACGCAGGTCGCGTTCACAGGTTCTCCAGGTGTGACTGCCGGTCGAGTCAATTTGATGCGGCTCGGGTTCTCTTCTTCAGGTGGTGACGCGGAGCACGTTTCATTGGTGCGGCCCGCGTGCTGTGCGGTCTGATCTGTTGGCTTGGCTGGTCCTTCGTATTGGGTTCCACTTCGCAGAGTGACCGCCTTAGCTTCTCCTCTGGGGTTGATCTCTGGCTGGCTGGGTAGCTTACCAAGTTGTGGTTGGCTTGGACCGGCTTTGTACCCCAATTGCTCCATCATCTGGTTCTGAGCAGTCAATTGAGCATTCATTGATTGCATTTGCTCGAATAACATCTGGTTCATCTTTCCTTGCTCATGCATGAAATCACTCACAGCGGGAGCGATATATGGCTTGGAAGATCCGGATTGGGCTGCTCGGTTGTTCTGGTTGTTGAAGGATGCATTGTGGTAAAAGTTTCGGTTGTTGTTGTTGCCAGAGGGGTTGTTGAACGAGTTGTTGTAAGAGGGGTTTGAGCCACTGTTGAATGGTGCTGGGTTTGTTCTGCTTCCACCTCCAGTTTTGTTGCTCAACCGGGTCTTTGGAGTAGGTTCGGTTGAATGGAGGTTTTGGGAAGTAGGATGGCTCGCTGTTGAGAGAATTCACGTGTTCGAGCTCGTCATCATCCCTTTGCGCCAATGGACAGTGCTCATAGGAATGTCCCTCCCCACACATGGCACATGACTCCGGCTGTGATGGATGGCTACCAACAGATTTGACACTCATTTTGTCGAAAGCCTTCTGCATAGCTTCCATCTTGGCGGTTAGAGCTGTGATCTGATCGACTTCGAATCGGCCGCCTCCTCCAGGTCTGGAATTGTCGCGGCCGGACCACTGTTGGTTTTGAGCTATGTTGTCGATCAAGTTCATTGCCTCAAGAGGTTCTCTTGACATCAAAGCTCCACATGCAACAGCATCAACAGAAGTTCTAGTGCTTTCTGTTAAACCATCATAAAAAGTCTAAATCAATAACCAGTCAGGTATACCATGGTGTGGACAAGAATACTGCAACTCCCTAAACCTTTCCCATGCTTCGTTCAGGGGTTCGTCAGACCTTTGCCTAAAACTTGTCAGTTGGGTCCTTACCTTGGCAGTTCTCTTATGTGGGAAAAACCTAGTCAGAAATTAGCTGGACAATTCCCTCCAGTTGGTAATCGAATCCCTTGGTAGTGACCCTAACCATTTTTTGGCCTTATCCCTAAGAGTAAAAGGAAATAAAGCAAGTCTGATATAATCATTAGTTGCGCCATTTGTTCTAATGGTAGTGCAACATTCAAGAAAACTTTGGAGGTGAGAGTGTGGATCCTCATGATCCAACCCATGAAAGTGTTTTGCTGCACAATGTTAACAATGCCCGGATTGAAGTTCGGTTGTTGTCCTGCAATTTGCGACAGTCTGATTGCTCCTCTCACGTCTCCAGCCCTCGTCACATTGAACTCTCGCAATGTCCTTGGCACGATGTCCTCCTGATACTCATCATCAGTCAGATTATCGCCCCGTTCCTCGTCTCCGTTGTTGCTCATTGCTGCTCTGCTGGAAGGTCCCTGTCTGTCTGGGTCGGTTTGCACGAACCGTGTATGCGGGTCGCGTGAGGAGGTGTTCCAGCTAGAGCTGAGTGCACAGATCATGCGTCGGTTTCGAGAAGAGCTACGCGGCCCGCGTGAAAATCTATGCGGTCCGCATCGGGTATCGGTCCTCTGCTCCTGAGATGGTAATCACCCGTCGGATGTGGTATGTAAGCCAGTGTGTTCCTAAGAGAGAGAAAAAATAAAAGAAAAGATACAGATTAAAATCTAGATTAATTAAAATAAGCAAAAATCCAGAAAAGATAAATGATGCCGTCCCCGGCAACGGTGCCAAAAACTTGTTCGCACAAAAGTGTATCACAAAGTTTCACTACAGCAAGCTGTTTCTTTTAAATTTGATTTAACTTCCGACTAAGACTGCAAGTGCACAATCCTGTCGTATAGTCTAGTCATGTATCGATCCACAGGACGGTTCAAAATCTAATCTGGAACTCTACTTAAATCAATTAGGTACTAGAAGTTGGAAAATGTTGATTTGGTTTGTTTAATTTCCTAAGTTCAGTAATGACAGAAATAATTGAAATAACAGAAAGTAAAGTTTGGTTTTTATCAGATAGAGAAAAGCGTTTCCAGGGTTTTCGATTATATTATCAACCTTGCCCCTCGGTACCATTCACACGACCCGCGTACTCTCATACGCGGCCCGCGTGGACCTCGAGTAAATGTAGCAGTTATCTGTTTTTGCGTTGTTCTTTAGTGTAATGATTCATTGACCGAACCTAATGTTCCTAAACCTCAACTCTCATTTGTTGGCTTAATAAACCTGGTATCTGAAATGCAACTTCACCTTCTTAGGTTTTTAATCTAAGTTAATTGTCCGGTTTACTAAAGGTAACCACTACCTCTCGATAAGTGGAAAAGTTCACCTCTCAGTTACTTTTTGGTCTCGCATCACGGCTCGTAAACCTACCTCAAATACTAAGTTTGGTTGAGAGAAACATCAAGGCCAAAGTACTAGAAAAGATGCTATAGACATCTAACAGTAGACAATCAAGAATCATTCAATCAACTTCAACAAAGCAATCAAAATACTACTCAAACAATTAAACACTAACATTCAACACAAATTCAAACAACATGCATACAAAACAAAGTATCAAACTACATCGTAACCCTAGAAACTAAGTAAACTACTCACACATGTCATAAAGCAAATAACACAAATGATAGATGAAATAGTCATGACAAAACCCGAAATACAAAGAAGATCCGTGAAGAACTTTCGTCTTTCGCTTCTCAACTTCGTCTCCAAGCTAGCCGTCAAGCCCAAACCCTAGAATCTATCCCTCGCTCTCTGAACGTGTAGAATAAAGAATAGAATGGATCCCCTGTAGCAAGGAATCCCCTGATATAGCCTTTCTGGCCGACCTTTCCTTCGTTGAGCCTGTTTCCTTTTCTGTTTTGTTTCCGGAATAGTCTCACGCGACCCGCGTGTAGTGGACGCGGTCCGCGTGTCTGTGTTCCTCGCGTGTGTAAAATGGAGATCGCGTCTGTGGTCGCGTCAGGGTTTGATGCGGCCCGCTTCGGATGTGGCGCGGCCCGCGTGTATGGTTCCAGAACTTTACAATCTTCCCTGATTTCGCTCGTTTTCTGCAAAGTAAGAATGAAAACGCAGTAGTACCACATTCTATAGATATTCAATGTATATTCAATGTAAAAGACACTATTTGGTGGTTTGAAGCACAGATTTTGGTACAGAAATTGGTCGGATTTATAGGTCTAATAATGAGACATTAGTTACCCTGTACAATATATCAGGCGAAGAAGTTGATATGTCCAGTGGGTTTGAAGATCGAAAGAATACATGCATATCCGAATAACTGTGTATTGTATCGTAATGAGTACGAGACCATGCATGTTTGTCCTAAGTGCGGTGTTTCCTGGTATAAACATAAGGACCAGGACACTACTGATTGTGATGACGACAAAAAGGGTCGGCCTCCAGCTAAGGTGTTGTGGTATTTGCCGATAATACCGAGATTCAAACGGTTATTTGCAAATCCCAAATATGTGAAATTATTGTGTTGGCATGAAGAAGAGCTCAAAAAGGACGGTAAATCTAGACACCCCGCTGATTCTCCTCAATGGAGAAACATTGATAGACATTTCAAAGAATTTGGTTCCGAAATGATAAACCTCAAGATTGTGGTGAGCACAGATGGAATGAGTTCGTTTGGAAGGATGAGCAGTCGACACAGTACTTGGCCAGTTCTTTTAGCCATCTACAATCTTCCTCCTTGGTTGTGCATGAAACGCAGGTATATAATTATGTCATTACTAATCCAAGGACCCAGACAACCCGGAAATGACATAGATGTATATCTCACACCATTAATTGAGGACCTTCAAAAATTGTGGTGTGATGGCGTCCCGGTGTGGGATGCGTACAGCAAAGAGGTCTTTAACTTCCAGGCCATGGTATTTTGCACCGTAAATGATTTCTCTGCGTACGGGAATTTATCGGGTTACACTTGTAAAGGAGCAAAAGCGTGCCCTATCTGTGAAGATGATACGCAGGTGCTGAGGTTGAAGAATTGTCAAAAAAATGTATTTATGGGGCATCGTAGGTTTCTTCCTATTAATCACCCATATCGTAAGAAGAAGAAGGCATCCAACGAGAAAGTTGAGCTTGGAGTGGCCGTCATCCATTAGATGGCAAGGGTGTCTTCAAGCGTGTTAAAAATCTTGATGTTTTGTTTGGAAAATGTGCCACAGAACCACCGAAGAATATTTGGAAAAAGAGGTCCATATTTTGGAACCTACCTTACTGGAAATATTTAGAAGTGAGACATTGCATATATGTTATACATGTTGAAAAAAATGTCTGCAACAGTTTGACTGGTTTATTATTAAACATTCCGGGGAGACTAAAGATGGTATCAAAGTTTGAAAAGACATGGTAGAAATGAGAATATGACCCAAGCTTGCACCGCAGGAGAAAGGGAAGCGCACGTACTTACCCCCTGCAATGTGCACAATATCGAAGAAAGAGAAAAAGGAGATGATGGTAGTCGCACGGAGGAGATGATGTCACCGGTACGGAGGGACGAAGAAAAAGGACCTGACCGTCGTGCCCAACCAGAAGGACCTGACCGTCATCTGCTCACCGAAGAAGAATACAACCGCCTGCCCGATGATTTGCGGGATCTCCACGACCGGTTGACGGCGGCACCCGAGGGCATGACGGAGTTCGTCATCACTGTCCCTCCGGGGATGTTTACACGATGGCTCGACTATCGTGCTGTCGTTCAAAGACTTCAAGGACTTGCTACATGTCTCGTCATCCGATAAATGACTCGATGTGGCGCACATCACTATTTTTCTCATGTTAGTGACCAAAAATTGTTTATATCATGTGTATAGCATTGAAGTATATATTCTAATGTAATATGATAATTTTTCAGGAAGCTAGTCTGAAACTGTGGTGAGATTGTCAGAAAGAAGAACTTGTGTACTTTTGTGGACCCCGGCAGACTTAATGCGACGAATCTGAAACATGCTCCGAAGGAGTCTATCCAGTACCTGTGTGACGCGATGCACCGTGCTAATGCGGAGAAGAAGACTTTTATTCTCGTGCCATACCACCAGAGGTTACTTCTAACCTTAAGTGAAATATAAATAATTGAAATCACACTGATATCTCGCAAACTTATGTATATTTCGACCTTAAAATTGTACCAAACTTGTGTTTAAACCCATTAAATCAGTTGTATTTCATTGAATATCTTTAGAATGTGGTACTGCTGCAAGTTTATTCTTATTTTGCAGGATTCGGGCGAAATCGAGGAGATATATGGAATTAAGAAGTCTCTACACGGTCCGTGTCACATTCCACACGGGCCGTGTCAACCTCGACTCGACCACTGACTCGACCACAGACAACTGCTGACTCGATCACTGAAGGAGCACAAGTTACACGGGCCGGACAGATCTGACACGGCCCGTGTCAAGCATTTCCGGAAACAGATCCAGAAATCTAGAAAGAAGGCTAAGGAAGGAAGGTCGACCAATTAAGCATATAAGCGGGATTTCTCTCCAGAGAAAGGCATTCTGGAACAGGGAGAGCATATTCTAGGGTTTGTCTTTGGCGGCTAAGCTTGGAGGCGAAGTTGAGAAGCGAAAGACGCGAGTTTTCGATTGATCTTCTTTGTGCTTTGGGTTTTGTCATGATCAACTCTATCTTTATTTGTATTTTTTGTTTGAGAACTATGTGTGAGTAGTTTCCTTAGTTTCTAGGGTTTTGATGTAGTCGAATATTTTGTCTTGCATGCTAGTTATTGTACTCTTTTGTTGGAATTTGTGTTTGCTTGATTGTGCTTGATTTTAATTGCTTAGAAATAAATTGTTTGATCTTTATTGGTTTACCACTAGATGAATGCGCACATCTAGAAGGTATTTTAGCCCTTAAAAGTCTCTCAACCAAACTAAGTACATGAGGTAGGATTTGTGACCCGAAAGGTGAAACCAAGTAGTAACCGAAAGGCAAAAATTACTCCCTATCGACAGATAGGAGTTACCTTTAGTATACCAAACAAGCAACTAGGTAATTCGGACCAACATACGAAAGTTGAGGTCTAGAACCCGACGAGGGCAAATATTGCAATTCCATACCAAGTTGATGAACCAACAAACGACAGTTGAGGTTTAGAAACATTAGGTCTGGTCAGTAGAACCCTACAGAAAGGAACAACACAAAGAAACAGTAGCTGCTGCATTTACTCGGGGTTGACACAGACCGTGTAGGAAATGACACGGCCCGTGTACACTGATACGGCCCGTGTAGGAAATGACACGGCCCGGACAACTTGAGGCAAAACTGAGATGAAGTCATAACCCTGGGAACGCTTTTTATTATTGATTCAAAACCAGTTTAATCTACTTTCTTGTACTTTATTACTGCTATTGAATCTGTAGGAATTATAAACAACCAAAACCAACATTTTCCAACTTCTAGTCTTTAATTAACTTAAGTAGAGTCCGGTTAAGACTTGAACCGTCCCTGTGATCGATACCCGACAATATACTACGTGCTAGGATTGTATACTTGCAGTCTGAACCAAAAGTGTATTTAAGGTTAAAAGGTACAGCTTGCTGTACTGAAACTTTGTACTATACCTTTTTGGGTGTAACACACACCATCAAGTCAAGCACACACTTGTGTCACTATTATACATGCCAAAATATGTCACTATTGTATGCTAAGATCCTATAATTCTTCTCCTCCCACAGCCAACACTGGTGTTTGCTCATCCTTGTGCCAACCAAAAATGTGGTTTATGTCGTGGATTCTGCAAAGCCCAAAGATAAGGTCCCAATTGAAAAGTGCAAAGATATCATCCCTTATGTAAAAAGGTAAGCAATAACAATTCACTTGGTTTGATTTTTTTTCAAATTATAACAAATTGTGGAATTGCTAATTAGAGTCACTCCATTTTGTAAGGGCTTTTGCGCAATACATTAAAGATGGAGGATTGCAAAGCACGGAGAAGTAATTCAAAAATAAGTTGACTTGGAGGTGGTGGCTGGTGAGCACAACACAATTCTATAATTTCATATTTTGTTCAAAAAATTATTGTCATTCTAACATAGGCCGCTAAATGTAAATTATAGTGCCCGCAACAGTTGGAGACTTGGGAATGCGGATATTACATGATGATTTTCATGTTTGACTTTGTCGAAAGAATGCAATTCCAATTTCCAAATACGGTATGTAATTCATATTAATTGTGCCTATATAATAGCAATTGATATTTTCATATTATGCTTACTTATAATTCTCATTTCATTAATAGCAATTGATATTTGCGACTGTCTTGCATCTATATTTTCTTGTTACTAACTAATACCAAATTATAATTGTAGCAAGGATCAAATCAAGATCATTACACCAAGGAGCAAATCGACAATCTAAGATGTATGTGAGCAAGGTGGTTTCGATTAGAATTTTGTAATGCTCAACATAGATTTGTATAATTTTGTACAATTTAGTGTATATGAATTTAGCAAGCAAAACTGGATGTCAAATTATCTGGAAAACTGGCTAGCAAAACAGAATCTGGTGTATATGAATTTTGTAGGAAAACTGGCTAGCAAATTAAACTGGAGGCTAGCCTAGAAACGAAAAAAACAAAAAAAAAAAAACAATTTTACACGGATATTTAACAAAAGTCCGTGTAGAACGAGTTAAGAGAGCTACACAGATTATTTTATATTTGTCCGTGTATGATAGTTACGAGAGCTACACGGATATGAAATTAGAAGTCTGTGTATAAAGAGTAATTCTAGACGGATATTTAACCAAAGTCCGTGTAGAACGAGTTAAGAGAGCTACACAGATTATTTTATATTTGTCCGTGTATGATAGTTAAGATAACTACACGGTTATGAAATTAAAAGTCCGTGTAGAAAGAGTAATTCTACACGGATGTTTAACCAAAGTCCGTGTAGAACGAGTTAAGAGAGCTACACGGATTATTTTATATTTGTCCGTGTATGATAGTTAAGAGAGCTACACGGATATGAAACTAAAAGTCCGTGTATAAAGAATAAGCTACACAGATATTAAATTAAAAGTTCGTGTAGAAAGAGTAGTCGTACACGGACGTTTACGTAATATCCGTGTAGCTCGGTAAAATGGAGAGCGCCACAGGCAGGTGTTTGTACACGGCTATTTATAAAGTAATCCGTGTAGAAATCATTATAATTGCACACAGGTAAATATCTGTGTGTAATTATTTACCTATTCATACACCCTCAGAGCCTACACGGCAGGAATTAAATCCGTGTAACTCCTCCAGTTATGTCCGTGTGCAATCTCTTTTTCTGTAGTAGTGTTGCCGATTCGATAACCTAGGCCGTTTACTTTAATTTGCTGAAATTTCAAATCCAAAAGTTTTACAATCGAGCAATGTGATGGTCAAATTACGCCATTTTTTTACTGTACAGGGGTGGAGTATTGCTATGTGCTGCAGAAGATCATGTCCTGGATCTGATGCAGTAGCACTGGACAATGAGGATAACTCTGGACCTGTATTGGAAACAAAGGAAGGAAAGAAACGGCTGCCTGGTATTAGGCATGTAGCTTGGAGATGAGTTGTAGCCGAAATTTTTATTAATAGAAAATAAAATAAAAAAATATCGATATTGAAGAAATATTTGACGGAAATTCGAGATATAACAAAAATAATTAGCAACACAGGTTAACTAGCGAAAAGCAAAAACACAGGCCGTGATAGTCCATCATGGCCAGGAAGGCGTGAAAAAAAAAAAAAAAAAAAGTGTGGCCATTATGGTCATTGACGGCTAGGGAGAGCCCGCAAAAAAAAAAAAAAAAAAAAACCGGACCGTTATGGTCATTGACGGCCAGGTCCTTTAATTGAAAAAATGTAAGGCTAAGCAGTATAATTATATTTTAGTGCTTGTCTGCACTCAGCGGTCAAACTAAGCAGCTGACCAGTGACCACTAAAAGCGTGAATTCATTTCCTCTGCAATATTAACGCACCGTTTTAGTTTAGGTCCAATCCGTTCGTTTCATATAAAGCACCTCAAGCTTGCCACCTCCTTCAAGCAAAGGAGGAGCTTCTTCACTGACCGCTGTTCCCTTTGAGGCACCCTTGGAACTTAGACCTTGTTGCTTCAGCAAAGCTGCACATCACAGCATAAATCATGGAGAAAATGGCCGGTCAGCCACCGGAGGCCGCCTCTACTTCTCCTACAGGCTCGGAGCCTACGTCAGCAGCGTTCCTAAGGTTGCCAGCGTTAAAAATGATGTCTACAATAAAATATGGTTGTAGATCAAATTTTACAATTTTGGAAATTTTTACTATTTTATTAGATCGATACAAATGGTTGTTTTTTTTATGATTCAGAATTTTATGAAAAACAACAAGTTCGGATCTATCTAACAAATTGGACTATTTTTTTTTTCAAAAAAATATAAAATTTGGTCTCCAAGCACATTTTGCAATTTTGCAATAGAGATCACGTTAAGCGGTTCGGATTGACTATTTCATTATGATTTGAAATCAAAATTAAGAGCGTAAATTACAAGACAGCATATACTTTATAAAGCACCTCATCCCATCATATACACAAAAGACTGATTATATATGTTTAAGATATTGAGTCGCCGATTTATAATTATATGCATGCCTTCTCTTTCATTTTATTTTTTATTAATTACACGCTGCCTGGTTTGTGTTGGATTTGGAGGGGAGTGCTACCTAGTATATACATGCATGATCACGAAAACATGTATATTTGTTCCTTTTGTGGGTTATTTTGTCACATCACTTAAATATATATCATTTTTTTTATTACATTTAAGTTTGTTCTTTTTTGTTCCTGGTACGACGATGGATATAAGCATTGGAAACTACCGTATGTTTAATAAAAACACACAAATTAGGCTGTGATTTCTAATGTGACATTAGAAACTACCATATAGAAACTACCATATGCTGTGATTTTAACTACCAGCACATATGATAATATATATGCTAAAACTACCAATATGACTTTATTATACTACCATGTGACTGATTTTCTGTTTTACATAAACAAAGAAAAACAAAAATGTTGGACCATCAAAAAACATCAACTCTATTTTTCTGCCTTAGGCTGTGCTTGCACCACAACACCTGTAACAAAGGAGGCCACAACAAATAAACATACTAAATGTAAAACAGAAGCACTTGATTTAATAAATGTTGTGCTCGGACAGAATCAATGGTCATCAATAACCTTAAAATAGTCTTCCTCTTATATTTGCCAATACAAAAGCAAAATGAGATCCCATTTTGTATTCTGCAGAACGTACACCAAATATTTCACCAACTCGGCATAACACACATAAAATTTATACAATTTTGAGAACAAAATATTGGTTTTTGGGCTAGTTCACTTTCAAAGGCATATGTCATCATTTAACAGAAAAAAAATAATGTTGAGAGATGTTCAGAGTTATGATACCTTTTATATCTCTTTCCGGATCGACAAGGACACGGAGCATTCCTACTAATTTGGCCAGTTTTGGCCAGGTTTTCCCGACCAACCTCCAAAGGGGTGGTCCCCACCAGCTTTTGCACCTACAACATATCGGCAACTTGTTCTGAACTCAAACACAAACACACAAGTAGGGCCGGAGCCAGGAATTCAGATAGGGTGCTTTTTTTTGTTATTTTAAACAACAGGCATATTTTTGTAATTTTTTCTGCAAAAAAGTATAGTGACGGAATCATATTATTTATTTTATTTTTTTGGGCCAGGAGGTGGCAAGTGCCACCCTCTGGGCCCATGTGGCTCCGCCCCTGCACAAGAGAATGAAGTGTAACATCTTAATATTGACTTGACTTTTCTGTCACTCCATAGGTTGTCTCAAGGTTAAGGTTTTGGCAAATCATTTTAACTTGCATCAAGTTTACTGCTAAAGTTCCAAACAGTTTGTATGGTATTGTATTTGTTTATGGGTTTTTTTTGGTCAAGTGTTGGTTTTAAGCATCCGTTAAGCAAACTGCAACAAAAGAGCAAAGTAGAAAATGCATGTTAAAAAAATAAAGCAAAACCAGACCCATCCAAGTGTGCATAAGACTTATACGGGCATAATTTGTTAACTGGGGAGCAAGGACCGATTAAACTTTGGCTAATTCAGTTTAACCAAATAAATCTATCAATAAGATAGTATTAATTAGCAAAACCATCTGTTCTGGTTTGGTTTATTTGGTTTTCACATATCAAAACCAAAGAGGAAACCAAATGCTACAAGCTACACTTTTTACTAACCAAAGAGAACAACTTATCAAAAGCAGGCAAACCGTTGTTAGCAAAATTAATCTGTTTCATGTCATAAACCAAAATAACCAAAACCACTTATCATTGTGCGCATGTGCACACACAAATTCTCTTACTAGATCAAAGAAAAAGTACCTCACTAAAGGATTTGGGGAGAGGTTTGCCCTCTTCCTTGAGCTTGTCTATCTTTTTCTGGGCTTCTTTTGCCCAAGAGTACTTCGCCAGTATATGCTCGACGTCTGCAATTGTACAATTGCAATGCTTCACCGCATCACTCTTGTGACTATTTGTCAGATTCTGAAATAATGTATTGTAACATAAAAATGATAGATTTAACAGGACTTGGCTTTGCTCGCCAGTTAAAATTCATTAATGATTATTTTGTCGAATAAACACCAATAACAAAGTAATTGTCACATTTATTACAGATGCATCTCTTGTAACAGTGAGGTAAAAAATAATTCGTATCACTAGTGTTCAAATTTTGGCTTCAATCCTCTAGCAACCATTAAGCCATACATTGGCAAACTTGCCATGAACAATTTAGTGGAATAAATACTAAAAAAGTAAAAGATACTCCTGATTTGCATAACTAGAAGATAAGTGAATAAAAGATGAGTACCTCTCCAGTGGCGTCAATGGAGCCGAGATAGCGCAAAATTGCAGAGTGCTTCTCAAATGCATTGGCAATGGTGGCCTCACTGCACCGCCCCATCACAAAATTCTTAAATGTCCCCAATTTTCTAGCCTTATCCATTTGCTCTGCAAAATCTGCCACATAACAATATCACGAGCAATTTATTGCCATGCAAGTATAGATACCCTTATTTTCAGCATTCTTTTATTCTCTTAATTAAAATGTAAATTAGGGAAACTAAGTATGCGACTAACATCCTAGTATGAGTAAACCAATCCTAAAGGTTCACATCTATCCACCATCCATGAAGGCCATTATTACCAAATAAGGGGTATAAGTGCAAATGCTCGAAACTTGTGTGGAGTCAATCTGCAGAAAAGTTCAAGCAAAAAACAATTTTGTTCCAATCAATGGGGTAATACATATAAGAGAGAAGGAATCGGGTTGAGGATCTGCTCCTTTGCCAGTGACAGCACTCTTTATCTTGTCGAACCATCCCATGCTCTCCAGTCGCGGACTGGAGGCGATTGAACGGGAGATGATTCCATAGTCGTAAGAACAGGAGCTCCGGTTTGCAACTAGGGTTTGCAAGAATCGACGAGCAGCCATCGCCATTGTTATTTGCAAGAGAAATGATCGCGCATGCAACTGGGCACAAATGCCAGAATAAACACTGGGAAAATGGGCTTATTGAGGGAGCTCAGTATAGCGGGTCACTGTAAACTATGACGGGCCGTTGACTCAAAAGTGGGTTTGACTAGATCCCGTATCTGAAACGGCCCATCGGGCCCGGTTAGTTTTGTGTTTTGTTGGGTCATTGGCCCAGGAATTAATAGTTCTTTTCGGATTTTTTTTTTTTTTTGTAAAATGGCAAAACAGATTGGATATTATTTAATTCGTGTTTAATTTATAAAATACAAATCTATGATGTTTAAATTATCAAGCAATTCGACATCTGAATTATCACTATCCGATCCGGTTTTATCTCTATCTAATGATATCTAAGATTCTTCATTGCTCCAATCTAAGATTCTTCTCTATAAGAAATAATAAATATATACAGCTTGAATTAAACTTGCATTCTCTTAAAAGAGAGACGAGGCTCGTGCCACTGCACTAAGCCCGCAACTCCATTTCTATGAATTTAATAAGAAATGTACTTAAAAAAGAGATAAACATATATCTTTCTATATGGGCGAATCCAGAATTTGTGCCAAAAGAGCAAAAAAATAACGAATCATATTTAAATAACTAAATTAGAGTTGAGTTAATTTGAAGAAATTCAAGTTAATTAAATCTCTAACTCTAATTATTAGATTTACTTAATTTATACAAATTTGAAGAAAATAAGATATTAACTTAATTTTTTAATAGTGGTTTTTGGGTTGGCGTCTGACGAGCTTTTCAGAGAGGGCAAATAAAATTTCAAGCGAAGGGGAAGGCAAAATAGTTCAAACCAGAGGCAGATATACAGTATAAGAACGGGGGTCAATTGACCCCATTTATTTTCCAAAATTTTTGATTTGCAACTTATTTTTTATATAATTTATAGTAAAATGTTACAATTAGTGTAAAATGACCCCATTCGCAGCAAGAAAATTTTATATAATTGACTCCATTCATGTTTGACCCTCATAACTTGAAAATTTGACTCCGCTCCTGATTCAAACCGGTAAATTTTCATAAAATTTTAAAATCTAGAGGGAGTGATTGTATCCCTGATACTTAGTGGGTCTTCCCATATGCATGCATGTACTTTTCAGTAAAATATGTATTCACTATTATTCGTTTCAGATTAAATTCGAAAAAAAACAAACCCAACTAATTTCTTAAATGACAAAAATACCAAGTATGTGTAATCATTTTCAAACCTGGTATCCAATAAGAAGATAATCATGATATTTTTAGAAGCACATAATATATCATGTAATATGTTGATAAATTATTATTGTTTTCTTTGGTAGATATATAAAAATAAAATTCAGTTTACATTTTTTTAACCACGATTAAATCTAGACCTAGATCCAACAACCTCTATACAGTTTCCAACCTTCCATGCATGCATCTTGTTGGTGGATTATAAAATTGTTACATAATATATAAAATGAGAATGATTAATGAGGATCGCATATTTTATATAGCTTAATTTCATCATCATTTTTTTTTGTTTTGTAGAGGTTCATCATTATATCAAGTTGGAGAAAGTGATTTTTTGGGTTTTCGCTGCTCTTTGCATGTGTATAACAGACATAACAAGAATATGTTGAATCCAATGGAAAATGATTGAGCAATGCTGCAGTTTGCCTCACAGTTTGCGTCACAAAAGATCTCCTCTATGACGCTCTAATCTGTATACCGTCGGATTATAATAATCTTCGTAGACCGTTAGAATAACATATTCGTTTAAGTTAATAAAATTGTGAAAATGCATTGCCGTATTGTGCTGTCAATTGTCATGCTCAGTTGCGTTCAGAACTCGTTCTTTGCTAGATAGCATCAGAAACAGCGATCCGACTCTGCTGCTTTTTTTATAATTTGAATGGTTGGGATCAAAAAAAAAACTATTTCATTCACATATCTTGATAAATTTTTTTTTTCATGTACTAATTTTAACGAATTTGAATGGTTGTGATATGAAAAACAGAACTCTGCTTTTCTCTGAAAAAAACAGCAGAGTTCATTCCCAGAAACGGATACAACATGGATACCAATACGATACAGATGGGCATATCGTGTTAGTCATGTCGAAAAATGTTATTGCGTGTATTCTTTTATTTATTAAATTTGGAGAAGAGAAGGCTCGCCATTTTCAGAGAAATATTTAAACAAAAGAGTTCCTGGGAGGAGAAGGAGAAAGATTCATTTGTAAAATTTCAATTATCTATTAAACTCGGTACATAGCTTGACTTGATACTAAATAAATTCGAAATATTATAAATTTTGCATGTAAACGCACAACTAATAAAATAGATCGATTTGAACGGTTTGGATTCACCGTTTGAAGTCAATTCGATAGGTTTTGGAGTTAGTGTTATATAGGCTGAAATGACACTGATGTCATAATAGCCATTCATTTTTCTCCGTCTTGACTTTGAATTTCTACCAAATAATAATAAAATATTTAACTTAAGATAGTTAATTTAAACCTCTTTAATTTTAAGACCCCATCAGGGGACATTTCTTTGTGCTGACTTAACAAATTAGATGGATATATGAAGAAAATAAAAGAATTTTTTATTTATAGAAATATATAAAAATAATATATAGTTTTTTATTTATAGAAAATAACAGAATTTGTATGGAAATTTTGATTTCATAGGAGCAACTGAAAAACAAAAAATCGGTTATTGTAGACAATTCTACAGGAATCGAAAATTAATTCTCGATTCTTTTATCCATTATTATTTTGAAATAATTTCTGAATAATAATTCTCGGAAACGAGCCAACTCGATTTTTTCCCCTTTTTTTGACTACAACAGAACTCCATTATTGTTCATTATTTCCCGTGGATCTATTAAAACTTCCGTATGCAGCATCCTGTGTGCGCATCTCTTTTACACGGATAGTATTGGCACACACGTAAAGACACACTGATACTGACGCAGAGTTTTTTAGTTAATCCTGCTTGCCGTGCAATAATTCGTACCAAGAGTCAGCAATAATTCAATGATTTTACGTCAAACAAAACGCCGACATAGGTATTCAAGTGTTTGTAAATTATAATATGTGAGATTTTGTGTAGCAGCTAGCCATTGATGCAGGAGCACAGTGACAAATTAATAGTTCGGGTTCGGTTCGGCGAGGTCAAAAATTTGTGATTCGGGTATAATTTAAGAATAATTCGGTACTACAAGGAAACAAAAAAAAAAATCAAAAAAACCGTAAAAAAAAAAATTTAAAAGTTTTAAAAAAAATTTCACGTTTTTATCGCGAATAATTCCTCAACTAGCGTTTTATATGCTTTATTAGCGAATAAAACGTATTATACGTTTTTCTGCGTTTTATTTGGAGTTCGGTTCGGTAACGTCGAAAAACAAATTATACGCGAATTATACGCGAATTTTGTCATTATGTGTAGGAGTCCAGATGCTCTGAAGTAACTGGAATTTGAGTTTATATTAGGATTGTCTAATCAGAATCCGGATTAATTCAGTTTGGAATGAAATGTACGATGTACGAGATTCTTTTAATATTTGTATCAAAACAAATCTGATGGCCCAGCTCTAAACTTAAAATTTTAAGTTATTTTTAATGATATGAATTCTTAATGTAGAGTGCCGCAGAGATATATTTAAATGCAATTAGAACAGTATTGTTATTCTCTTTAGAATACAATATAAGTATATTTTGTTTTCATCAAAATAATATTATATTAGTGGTATTTTGTTAATATAATATATTTATAAGCATAACATTATTGTCGTTAAAACTAGCACCGTTTCAAATTGTATAATTTAAACAATATTTTTATAATTTAGAACAATACAAAATTAATATTAGTATTGTGCTTGCACTCAGGACGGTTCTTCACACACTATTTAAATAATTGTTGGACTATGCAATAATCTACTTAGTTTGTTGGACTAAATTTGCAAAATATATATTTGTTGAATTTTACAGTTTTTTTTGTCTTGAGATATTATTCAGGTTCATAAAGATATAAAGTTTTAATAAACATCAAAGATGCATGTACAAATGCTATACATATCAATGATGTGTTACAACGAACTAAATAATGGACTAAGAAGACTTAGCTCAAGATTAATATTAATTAGAAATCTGTGAAATTGGTAAGATATGCTTGAGATTGAGGTAATTACATAAACCATTACAACGGTTAAGAAGCGTTGCAACGAACAATTCATATCTGAAATTCACAGAGTAATCAATTTATTCCGTCACAACAGTTAATCAAACGTTGCAACGGAATAAATCAATTCGGACTCCAAAAACTTACAGAGAGTTCCGTTGTAGCAACCGTTGTAACGCTTAACAAGCGTTAAGAACTGGCGAGTTGTATTAGAACTATGTATTTTCTATATTACTTTTGTTTTCTATAAATTTTTATATAAAAGTAGGTTTGTTAAAAATAATATTAGGACGACATAAAATTTAATCCATTTAAAACAATAGTTTAAAATTATACAAACATAAAAAACTTAACTGAATTAGTTATAAAGTTAAAGAAAAAATTATATAAAAAAAAATTACTGTCTATATACATCAATGATAATTATATAAAAGATATAATTAGATTTCATAATAATATACTTTGGTGGAGATCTACATATACTGTCTAAATACTCACTTGAGAGTAGGTCCGATGGGCATCAGACCTACTCTGGTTCGATGGATTTATTCACCGTCGATTTGCTTTAAGATGCGTGCGAAACGCTTTAAGCTCCATGCTTGTCTGTTTCAACTTTCGTGCGCACAAACTTAAATTCGATCGGACGATCGTCATGCTCGTTGAACCTAAAAATAGGTCGTATGGGCATCGGACCTACACAGTTCTCATAAATACTGCCTCAGCGGCCAGTTCATCGCCATTGGATCCCACCCGACACATCTTCTTGCTTCTCTTTAATTACCCAAACCTACTTCCCGCTACCCCAAATCTCTCTTCCGATCATCAACCGCCTATCAAATCTGAAAAATCAAGTGGCAAACAAACTAGAAGGAAGGAAGAATCGGCGTAAATTGTACGGTGAGTCTCTTCTGATTCAAGCGTTCTTTCTCCCAAAACCAAATCGCAGCCAAAATTGCCCCATAATCGGATCATGCGCTGCCGATACGATAGAATTTTACATACAAACCATGGTAGCAGCGTTACAACGGACTATGGCCTGATATGGTACAAGGTCTAAGTTTTAAGTAAGGTGCTTTGCAAACAATAGGATAAGAGTGGGAGGAGGGGGGGCGGGGGGTTACCGGTACCAATTAATATAAATTTATTATCTGAGATCGGTTTCTAGCTTAAATGTTTTGAGAGGTCGAATTACAGTGCAGCTGAATCCTGATAATAATTGTTCAGCTGTTCTGTTTTGTTGTTTATAAAATATAAACTGATGTGAACTGACTGCTCTTTTTAAACTTAATTGGTTGAACATCATAATGAGGCAAACGAATTCTTAAAAGTTTCTCTATCTAAAACAACATTGAAATGTCTTTGAAGGACAAAGGGGTTTTATTTTAATATCTTGGTGCTTATGCTGTGTAGGTATGGATATTTTGAAGAGGAGACAATAAAATAGAGAATGTTGAAGTGCCTAGATGGGACCAAGCAGCTATTTGCTCGTTTTTTTCTCAAGTGTTGCGAGCTTGACAAGCCTACCGGCCTTGAAAACCCTGAGCAGCTAGCAAGAGAAACTGTTTGTATGCTACTTCACACTTTGCTTTATTTTTTTTTTTTGACCAGATGCACTGCTGCATTTGTTGTCCAGTTCAATTGGTGTGCAGCTAATAGGGGTTATAAATAGTGTTGTTATGTCAAGTTTTTTATGTTTATTTATGTTTGTTTAAATATTATTTTATGTGTTTAATGAACTGTCCTTTTGACTTAAAATTAACCAGAGTCCAGAGTAGGTACACTGTTTTGAATTGTGGTTTTCTTTTGGAAAACTTGGAAATATAACCCAAAAGGGTGAATAAACAAACTCAAGCACACAAGTAATAGTCAATGGTTATTCACATGTATTACACTGAGGAGTATCAATTAATTGTTGATAAAAAAAGTTTGCTTTTGCAGGGCTCCTATAATATTTCAGATTCTTTCTTTATTTGACACTATACACAATTTAATGCAGTTAGTGTTAGTGAAATTGAAGCTTTATATGAGTTGTTTAAAAAAATCAGCAGCGCGGTGATTGATGATGGATTGATTAACAAGGTCAGAATCTCATTAACTCTCCAAAATTAATTATCTTACAGTCGGATTCAATACCAGTGTGTTTTGGTTGTTAACCTGCTATATTCACACCATTTCGGAACCACTTTGATGGTGGGATAGGACTTAACAATAAATTTGATTTGGACCATTACCAAATATTATTTACAATTAGATTTGAGAAACCTTTATCTAGTTTCACGGTTCTAGTTAGATTACATACCTCAATTGACGAAATAAAATTTTGTTTCATTGTTTTAATGTTGTATTGGAAATGCTTTGAGTAGGAGGAGTTCCAGTTGGCGCTGTTCAAGACTAACAAGAAGGAAAGTCTGTTTGCTGATCGGGTATGTACAAATTGCAATTAATTTTATTTTGTTGGATGATTGATCAGGTCCATTACTAAAGTAGGCTGTTTGGTATTGGTCTCACTTCTTTTTCTCTCTAGTTGGAAAGCCCCAAGATAGGCATGCATGGTGTTGCAGATGTTCAGTTTATGCTTTAGTTTGTATTGTCTGTGGTAAAAACACAACATGAATTTTATAAATTGTAATTATTTTATACTCAGGTGTTTGACTTGTTTGACACAAAGCACAATGGCATTCTTGGGTTTGAGGAATTTGCACGAGCTCTTTCCGTGTTCCATCCTAATGCTCCAATCGATGATAAAATCGATTGTCAGTTGAATTTTCTTCTATTTTAATTTTATTATACATTTTGTGCTGTTCTTCCCTTTTTATTTTGTTTTTAAAAGTTTGAGCTGCAAATATATCTCAAATATATAATAACCTCAATGATATATTGTATTCTATTGTATGTGGTAGAAGTTTGCATACTGGTTTTGTACAAGGATTAGCATATCATGGAATCAGAGTTTTGTTAAGCAACCAGCCAACTGAATATTGATATTTTTTAGTTGCAAAGGAGGACAAGATGTACATATTTACTTATTTTATTGCTTGATTGCACAAAAACCTTTATTGCAGTTTTTGCTCCCTTTTGTTAGGCCTTAATTGTGTAACTAAAGTTATGTGACAAAAAAAAAAATCAGGAAATAAAGCAGTAACATTTATTGTGGCTATGTATCCTGGTACTGGACTTGACTGGTGCATGCCTTTTTGTGGTGTGTGATCTTTTGTTTTAGTTTCTTACAAAGTTCCCTACATATATAATGGTACTTGCATACCTAAATTGCTTAATTTTCTTACAAAGTATTGCCTTGAAATTATTTCTTTACAAATGTTTCAGTTGCATTCCAGCTGTACGATCTGAAGCAACAAGGCTTCATAGAAAGACAGGAGGTAGTCACATCTATTTAATCTTACCTCTCTTATCATAATCATGTCATATACATTTGTTGTCATCTCGTTGCTTTTCACAATTCATGGGGCATCTGCGAAAAAAATTTCAGTGGGTCCAGGAAGGCGAGTCCGTATCCTCTACAGTACCGCACTCAGTCCAATGAGCTGAGATTAACTCCCAGCCGAGTGATTGGAATTCGGTGCCTATTTAGACATAGGGGTCCGTTTTTGAGATTCGTGCCACAATTAAAGAGCGGTCTGGATTTAGTAATTGGATGTGCGGTACCGGGGGTGATCCGAATTCCAGGAAGGCATTATGTTAAAAAAGAAAAGAAAAAAAGCTGGAGTTTGAGGGAGGGGCGAGTTAGTCCAATTAGCAATGCCCTTTTGGTTTGAAGTTGCCATAACAGATTTCTTTTTTGAGTTTGTATTATGTATAAGCAATGCCCTTTTGGTTTAACAGGTCTCCTTTGATTTTATCTGTCAGGTAAAGCAAATGGTAGTGGCCACCCTTACTGAATCTGGCATGAATCTTTCTGATGAAGTCATTGAAAGCATCATTGATAAGGTTTACTGGAATATTTCCCATTTATTGGCATGTTTATATGAAATAAATATCAGAGAACTTGTCGAACAGTTTGTTTTTTATATTCCTATTTTTCCTCCTTGTTAGAATTCATGCAACAAATATTACCTGTTATTTATACTTCAGCAGATAAACCTCCATATCCATTTTTACTTTGATAAGAGAAGTTCAATTTGCATCCTGTCAAATTGGCTTTTGATAAATATTTTTCTAATAATATCGAGTAGACCTTTGAGGAAGCAGATACAAAGCATGATGGAAAGATTGACAGGGATGAATGGCGAAGTCTCGTCTTGAGGCACCCTTCTTTGCTGAAGAATATGACCCTCCAGTACCTCAGGTTTTATTATTTCCAGCTTAATATTTATTAATATCAACTAAAATTTCAGTGGTATTTGTTTTCTTTGGTCTGGGAGAAACATGTCATATCATTATTTGAAGTTTTCAGTTTTGGGGCGGTGGGAGGGGTTGGTTTCAATTACAGTTGAACCATTAAAATTACTTAGTTCACTGGATTATTCTCCAGCTGGATATACAATTTTGTATATGGTTGTTGGTTGCTCAATTTGATTGAGAACAATGTATCTTGAGCAACTTTCAATAAACAAAACTTGAGATTTGTACACTGTTCTGGTTACCGAAATAGAAAAACTTTTAAGGTGGCCTTTAGTCTTCTGTGGTTACCTTTATTTTTCTAACCAAAGTATCAATCATTTAAATAGTGCGCTGGCAGTTCTATTAATTGGTTGCTGATGCTTCTATTGATCTTTTATTGCAAAACAGGGATATCACAACTAGTTTCCCGAGTTTTGTTTTTCACTCGCAAGTTGACGACTCTTGAGGTTTCAGATCTGTATTTTGTTGTGATAGAGAGATCAGATTTGTGCATACTGGCTCTGTTGTTTATTCCTGCTGTATTTAAATTGCGGTGATTGTCAAGCTCTCAAACAGGGAAGGAAACAAGTGCTTGAACCCACTAAGTTGTAGGGAGGATGTTGTTATTCTATTGATTTATGTTTTATGACATCTCCGTGTGTTGGTGCCTCTGAATTCCAAGAAGTTTTTTATTTGATCAAGCATGCCTTAATTTGTGTAGAGTTGATGTACTCAGTCTAGGTTTCTGATTTGATTTGAGAAGCACCCTTCTGGGGAATTCTTTTTTTTTTAAAAGAAAAAGATGAAGAAATATATAATTCATGCAATAAAGCACTTCAATGGATCATTACAAAAAAAAAACCGACATGTTTATTAATATCCAAAGTTAATTACAAATTAATAAATATATTCAGAATTTCTTGGTCTTTCGAAAAATGTCTAAATCGGTCAGATTCTGACCAGTTTCTTCCTTTTATTTTATTATGTTTTTTTTGTGAGACACTATGAAAAGAGCAAGATAATAAAATTTAACACTGAAAATTCGAATTTTTTGTTTAAATTATTTGGTAGATTACTTCTTTTAATATATAATTAGCATATTTATACTAAAATACGCTAAATTACTTGAAATTATGTTGAATTATGTTGAATTACATTAAATTACAGTAAATTACTTGATATTATGTTGAATTACACTAAATTACATTAAATTACCCTAAATTACAGTAATTTCGCTAATTATAATGAAATACGGTAAATTACGTTAAACTATGCAAAATTACGCTAAATTAAGCTGATTTTGTGCCATCTTTCATAAATCATAAAAATAGTAAAAAAATTTCAAAAATATTAAAATTGATATTCTATAAGTTCATTATATAACTAATTTACTGAGCTACTTAGATTGAATAATAGAAATGAAAATCTTAATCGGAAACTTGAACTCAAGTTTTGAGGCTCTTCCATTTGTTTTTTGGCAATTCTGAATTTTAAAATCTGGCATCGTGGGCATTGAGGCATGCATATCTTCGCAAGCTTTCCGAAAAGTGGTTATTTGCTGAAACCGGACACTCGGGCGTCGTTTTATGGCCGTTTGAAGTTTCGTCGTTGTTTTTCGCCTTCTCAGTAAAGATATCATCCATATTCATATGTAATTTACCGTAATTTACCGTATTTTAGCGTAATTTAACATAATTTAGCGTAATTTAATGTAATATAGTGTAATTCAACATAAAATTTCAAGTAATTTATCGTATTTTAGTATAAATATGCTAATTATATATCAAAAGAAGTAATTTATCAAATAATTTAAATAAAAAAATTCAAATTTTCAGTGTTAGATTTCATTATCTTGCTTTTCATAGTGTCTCTAAAAAAAAAACAAGAAACCGGCCAGATTTTGGAAACCGGCCAGAATCTGACCGGTTTGGACATTTTTCGAAAAACCAAGAAATTCTGAGTATATTTATTAATTTGTAATTAACTTTGGATATTAATAAAACTGTCGGCAAAAAAAATCTCCACAGAAAGTGGAATTGGGGTAAGAAAGGTAATAATGATGTGTATCTTGTTATCTACTAAGCATGCCATTTTTGACAAAAAGGTATGTTGGAAAAAAAGGATTCGGAAGTGTTTACCAAAGTTTGTTAGTAATATGAGCATCAAAAGAGATATTTTAATTAAAAAATGACCACTCTTACCCCACTTTTTAGATTATTTAATTGACATTAGTTGTATAGACATTAGCAGGCTAAATTATTCTTGATTTACTAGTGTCAGTATTTAAGGCTTGATAGTAACATGAACATCAAAGGTCTTTCTAACTTAAAACAAAGAACATGAACATTAAAGGTATTTCTAAAATGGCCGAGAATTAAAGGAAGGCCATGTTGTATGGATATGGGTTCGGTATCGTTTCGGATACGATATGGGGTACACAGTAATTTTTAATACAATACGGGTATCGGGTGATATGAGTATGGGTATTGATACGGCAATACGATAAGGGACTATATATGAAATATCAGAATAACATAGAAGGAAGAATTTAAGTTTTTTTTCTATGAATTTTCTTTTTGTCCTTTCATAAACTCTTAGTTGATGTTGGTTTTTTTTTAGCAATCTTTTGGTCTCAGCGAAATTTTTCTTTTTCCCTCCAAACGAGAGGAAAGGCGATCCCAAATCCTATCTCCCTTCCGCCCCTCCCACACCTTTTAGACCTTAACCCGACACAGTAAAACCCCTCTTCTCTCTCTCATCTCTACCTCCTTGAGCAGAGAGGAGCTTGGAACGCGGAGTTTCTACTTCCATTTTGATCGGAGCGCGGTGAAAAGTACATCCGGTCGTTGTTGCGCGACGGCTGTCGGATGAGAGCGAAATTGGTCGTGGAGAGAAATAGGGAGTAAGGAAATATGACAATTACGAGAATAGTGAGAATAAAAATGTAGATAAGTAGGACTAAAGAATAAAATAGTTTATGAAAATTTAAGAGATTTAAAGAAGTATCAATGAGGGTCGTTTGACTCGTTATCATAATGTTTTATCAATAAAGCTGTTAGTAGACATTTAAAGTCATTAACCTTAAAAAAAATCTAACTGATGTTGGATTTTGAACCTACGTCTCTTAATTACATCGATGAGCAATATCTAAATTAATTGTGCTAGATGTAATTTTTAAAAACAATCACGTAAATATATTAGGAATTTTGACAACCTAAAACTTGATACTTTTTTTTAAATAAAATAAAAAATTATAGACATACTTTTTATAAGTTATATATTAATTGGATGCAATTTGAAAATGACTTTGTCATCCATCAAATAATTTGAAAAATTATGATCAATCCCGTTTAACCAACACAATCAAATCTCTCAAATTCTATCATTTATATATATGAGGAGGGATCAAGTTACAACAAAGTTATAACAACCATTTTTTTAATTTTTAAAGTCCAAATCGTCGATGCAAACCGTTCAACATGATCATCTAAATAAAATGTACTTGCAGATCAAATTTTATATTTTTTTGAATTTTTTTACTATTTATTAAGTATTTTTACAAAAAATAGTCATACTTAGACCATTGAATTTTGTACCCATCTTAATAAATAGTAAAAAAATTCAAAAAAATATAAAATTTGATCTGCAAGTACATTTTATTTAGATGATCATGTTGAACGGTTTGGATCAACGATTTGGACTTTGAAAATGAAAACAATGAATGTTGTAACTTTGTTGTAACTCAAATTTGTTGTAAGTGGATCCCTCCTCATATATATTGTTATCTGCTTGTGTATCCTTTTTCATCTATTCAAGGTTTTAACACAGATTCCTTCGCTGCAAGTGGGGGTACAAAACAACAAGAGAACATGGCATCTGAAATTTCATGTACCAAATCAAAAATATAATTAAAGTTAGTTTGCAACCAATAACGTGGTCACATGCATTGCCTCGCTCTTCCCGTTTCTTCTCTCCTTTTTCAGGCTAATATTTTTCTCCTATGTTTCCTTGGCTGGAAACACACAGCCGTTCACACCACAAATTTAGGTTTCTTTATAAGTTTGAATATTTGGTTGTTGGAAATGAAGATCTTCATAGATTGCGCATTGATTATAGTGAAAATTCTTTGTTCAACTTGTATTAATTTAATCTTGTTCAAGCTAACTATATGGTGTCTGGTACGCTGGATTAAATAGAAGAAAACAATATTTAATTTTATACAATTTATAACACATCCGTCTTTTGGGTGATCTGTTTATGTACATATCATGCATGTAATAACTGAACAATAATGAATTAATGATACTTAAAACCTAATTAATCCATTCGCCTAATGCCACCTAACCTAGTGTGTCTTGTATTATACGGATGCATGGTATCAATATCAATTGCTCTTGTGCGGCGGGGTGCAAACGGATCGGATAAAGATAGTGGTAAAACCATATCCGTATCCGTTTTTATTTTTCGGATACGGATACAGATCGGATATTAGACGGATACGTACGGATATGGATCGGATATCGGATATCCGTAGATATATACATAAATATTTTCATAATACATATTAAATTATATGGTATATATCTACTATTCAGATACAGATACTTAAAATTCAAAATCATATCCGTATCCGTATCCGCACAGATATTCGGATATCAGATATCCGTATTAAATTTTCAGATACGAATTCGGATACGGTGGGATAATATCCGATCCGTTTGCACCCCTACTTTGTGCCCCTTCAATCCTTCTTCATTAATGGATTTTGTTGGTACTGTAGTATCGATATATAACTGGTATAAATTTAATCCAGTTACCAATTTGAGTACGGTTCTAGATAAAACGCTCCATGTATATATATATATATATATATATATATGTTGCTTTCATATCGCCTAGAAGACACTGTCCTTTTTCTCCTATTAAATTCATTCAAGTTTTAAGGCTACTGGTATGTAAACTGTGATGTATATATATATATTAAAGCATCATGTATATGTAGATGGAAACTAGCCAACCACAGAATTTCTTATTTGTTTTTTAATATTACAACTTGCATGGTAAGTAAAGTAACATATATGTTGCCTTTTCATATCGCCTAGAAGACACTGTTGTTTTTCTCCTATTAAATTCATTGAAGTTTTAAGGCTACTGGTATGTAAACTGTGATGTATATATTAAAGCATCGTATCATATTATGATGTAGATGGAAATTAACTAGCCAACCACAGAGATTTCTTTTTTGTTTTTTAATATTACAACTTGCATGGTAAGTAAGTAATATATATATATGGATAGGGGTATATTGGAAAATTTCACAAATTTAAAAATGATTCTGAAATTTGACTTGCCAGAACTAGAACTAGAATGTTCAAGGTCACTTTCCACACGGTGGAAAGTGACCTTCTTTATCCAGAATTTTGTAAACCTCCTTTTTAACAATAGAGGTGCACGTAACCAAGCTTGGGTTAAAATATGAGAAATTGCAGGGAACACCTGTCAAGTGTAGAGTGTGGCTGGCCCATTCATTTTGGGGAGGTGTTGTTGCCTTCTTTACCCTGGTTTTCTATGCCATCCTTCTCTTGACAATGATAGATTCTGACCTCTCTGTTCTGTTCTTTTTGCTTGAGCATTTTTTTTTTTTGTGGCAGATTACTAAAACATTGTAAGATTGTTTCAACCGACAAAAATCTGATCTGATATGTACTTGGTTTTTGGATCATATATATTACTTGAGAGTAGGTCCGATGGGCATCGGACCTACTCTGGTTTGATGGGTTTAATCACCGTTAATTTGCTTTAAGATTCGTGCAGCATGCTTTAAAATTTGTGTGCATCTGTTTCAATTTCGTGCGCACAAATCTTAAATTAGATCGGACGGTCATCATGCTCGTTGAACCTAAAAGTAGGTCCGATGGGCATCGGACCTACTCCGTTCTCCATATATATATATCCATATACTATGTATGGATATTAAAATGTTACTATTTTATTTAATGTTTGTATAAGATTATATATAGATATAAAGTGATATGATCTTTTTCATTTAATAAAAAGTGATGCAATATCTTTGATGGTGACATTTCAAATAACACTTGATATTAATTAAATTGATATGCAATCTTTAGAAAGTTTGACTATTTATCACCTTTGACAGTGTTGTATTTTATTGTCTAACACTTCCATAAATATCATTGTTTAATTTAACTTTAATTTTCTATATTATTATTTAAATTCATGTCTTAATTTGAAGGAAATAAATTGAACTTGTCTACACTATATCATTGAGTTTAATTATTTACGTACTAAAAAGCAAGATATATTCCAAATTAATTTATGATATGGTCCCTACTGCTATAAATAAGATATGATTATGATTGATCATATCTAAATAATCATTTTAAAAGTTAGGAAAATAATATCCGTATCAAATTTGGGATTTTTAAATATGAGCTTTCATATTTTTTATGTTGTACCTGATCACAAGTTCATAATTAAACATCTAGTATTTTGTAAAATATAGTTATGAAGATTAATTCAAAGATGACATCTTAATTGTCCTCTTGGTAAATAATTATACATGTATGGCTATGATACTTTGTAATACACATATTGGTTCGTGTTATGAATTCATATTTCTGTTTAAAGTCTAGACAATCGATCTGAATCATTCAATATGATTTTTATATAAAAATATACTTACATATCAAATTTTACATTTTTTAAATTTCTTTTACTATTTTATTATCTAGATAGAAAGTCAATACTTTCGTATAGTCCAAAATCACTACAACACAAATCCTTCTGCGATCGGCCAAATCGGTCACAAAAGGGTAAGACGTCGGTCGCAGAAGCCCAAAATCAATCGCAGAAGGACCGGTCGCAGTTGCTCCGTTTTGCTGATGTCCTCCCTGCTGATGTCACCAGTCACTGAAGGGTTAAAAATCGGTCACAGATGCCCCTATAGCGACCGATGAGATCAGTCGCTGATGTTTATGCTGACGTGGCTGAAGCCCATTAGAGACCGATTGGGCGGTCGCTGATGGGCCCAAAATCGATCGCAGAAGGGTCATTTTTTTTTTTGGTATTTTTTGTTATTTTTCTTTTCCCCAATTGGTATGAAATGTACTAACCAAATATAACAACCATTGAACCCATTCTGTTCATTTATTTTTCTCCAGTCCCAATTGGTACGAAACATACCAAATAATTCACAAGCAATTCAAATATACAATATAAAATACTGGTACGAAACATACCAAGCACCAAACAATTTAAAAGGAATTCACATGCAATTTAATTGGTACGTAACATACCAAGCAATTCACAAAACGACATAAACATGAAATATCTAAAATACTACATAAACATCAAATATCAAATATCTAAACTATGACATAAATAAAATATCTAAAGTACGACATAAAAATCAAATACAACTCTATATTCTTGCCAGGCAACAATACACACCTTTTGTTTGCCATCTTCCCTCATCAAAAGCTTCCTAGACATATTATCTTTCAGATTAGTAAAATATTTTTTAGAATACCTTTTGCTGGTACAACTGGTTCAACTGTCTCCCTGTAAACCTAGAAAAGAAGACAAAACAAGGAAGATTAATTAAGAACACAAATGAAGGATAAGTACCAACAATAGAAAAACTTAAATAGATTATTACAAATTCCACATGTACACGCTTTCACATAAAGTTCTCTTTTAACTACTACAATAGTTTTATTTATAGTGATCGATACCGGTTGATCTAGTCAATTGTACCGACATGTGATTGAACATCAACATTGTCTTATAAAATTATGTATGCTTACCTCATCATTTGAGACATCCTCATCCAAAACAATATCAAATACAAAGTTATGTCTAGGAAGCTTGGAACCTGATCACAAGTTCATAATTAAACATCTAGTATTTTGTAGTATATTTTTTAATATGAGCTTTCATATTTTTTATGTTGTACCTGATCACAAGTTCATAATTAAACATCTAGTATTTT
Organism: Carex parvula; assembly: GCA_025461045.1. NCBI lineage: Eukaryota > Viridiplantae > Streptophyta > Magnoliopsida > Poales > Cyperaceae > Carex > Carex parvula. Next base: position 78,050 of record JAJGRW010000782.1, read on the forward strand.
GTAAAATATAGTTATGAAGATTAATTCAAAGATGACATCTTAATTGTCCTCTTGGTAAATAATTATACCAGTATGGCTATGATACTTTGTAATACACATATTGGGTCGTGTTATGAATTCATATCTCTATTTAAAGTCAGTCAATCTGAACCATTCAATATGATTTCATATAAAAATATACTTACATATCAAATTTTACATTTTTTAAATTTCTTTTACTATTTTATTATCTAGAAAGAAAGTCAATACTTTTGTATAGTTCAAAATCTTTTGATAAGGTGATTTTCTATCTATTTAAAAAATAGTAAAAAAATATAAAAGAATGTAAAATTTGGGCTCTAAGTACAATTTCATATAAAAATCACTAAAATTTTTAAAGTTATCATTATCTCAAAAAAAAAAAAAAAAACCATCAAATCTGAATATTTTGAGATCTATTACGGCCGCAGAATACCGGTGCGGCTCATATATATAATATTTCTTTTGGCGCAACAGACTTTGAGATATCTCATACGGGCACACATTCCAAGAACAAATTTTTTTTATTAAAGCAATATCTCCATGTGGTGCCCCTGTTTTAATTAGATAAAAAAACCAAAACAAAAAAATATGGAGCTGCAGAATGGTTCTGCGGATCCCTGGCTGGGGCCGCAGAACATCTGTGCGGTCCCCAGCATTTGGGGCCGCACCGGTGTTCTGCAGCAGTGGTATATCTTGAAATACTCAGATTTGATGGTTTTTTGGTTTATTTTTTTTTGAGATGATGGTAACTTTAAAAATTTCAGTTAAAATCATGTTAAACGGTTTAAACTGATTATTTGAACTTAAAAACGAAGATATGAATTCACAGTACAGGCGTACGTGCACAGTGTAAGATAACGTACGCCGTGTAAGGTATCATAACTTCACTCTAATTATAATCTCTAATTAGTTGGCCTCTTAATCAGGCAATAATTCTAGCTTCATGGTCAGGCAAAACAACAAAAATAAAGACATCAAAATTCATGCACATATTACCCCACATGGATATTCCACAGAAAACCTAAGCATTTAGCCCCAACTGCTATTTAAAGCTATTTAGCATCTCCCCACATGAGCTCCTTGAAGCGCTCTCTCTTTCTCTATCTCTCTCTCTCTTATTTCTTCTACAAAAGACAAACAATTCTCAGTTCATTTACCTCATTTAGTATCGCAAAAAATTCAACAAGCTCAGTTCCAGATCGGACGTTGGAGATGGGGCTCTCAAACCACGTGTCACCATCCGATGGTATCCTGATCCTCCTAGTAGCGAACACAGCTCTCTCCGTCTCTCTCCTCAGAGATCTGATCCTCTCTTTCCTGTGCATCTTCACCTCTCGCCTTACCTCCTCGCAGCCTGATGCGATCAGTACAGGCGCAGAAGCCGAACCGAGCTTGAGAGATCAATTCTTCGACCGGTTCGAGCCGGTCAGGTTTGGCTCGGCGAACCGAGGAGCCGACTGTTGTGTGTGCTTGAACCGGTTCAAGCGTGAGTCGGTGGTGAGCTGGCTCAATTGCGGTCACCTGTTGCACAAGGGTTGTTTGGAGAAGTGGATGGAGTATCAGCATGCCACGTGTCCCATGTGCCGGGCTCACCTTCTTCCTGGCGGAGAAAATTGAAAAACTTTCTATATCGTATTAATTGTAGGAACTTTTTACTTAATTTTGTGAGACGTCCGAGAGATCGGTGCTGGGTGTATAGCCAGCTTGTTGATCCAGGAGTACTCATTTCTAATTTTAGTTTTCTTTTTCTTTTTATTTCCTTTTTTTTCTGGATTCTCTGTTGCGTTATCTCAGGAACAGGCTTTGTTCAAGTCACTGACAATTGGATCCTCGGTAAAATTTTCGCCTTGGATGTTTTTGAGTGCTTCCGTCAGTACTCTTTTTGTCAGTGAAATGGAACATAGTCTATTATAGAGAGTATGTATCAGAAGACCTGGATTCTTATTCCTCGTATGTAAATGCGAAATCTTCGAAATTTTGAAGAAAATGAAGACTTGTACTCTTCCTTGTATCTAATTATATTTGCTTCTTCTCTGTTATAAAAAAAAGAACAATTTACTGACAAAATTTTAGGTGACTATCTTCTGGGATTAAGGATCCAACTTTTTTTTTTCTACATCGCTTAGACCCAATTAATATCATATCAAGGGATTTAATCCTGGTAAAATCAATGATAATTTAATATTAAAATTCAGAAAATATACAAACAAGCCCTAGTAAAATAATGATAATTAATTCAACATCTTGAAAACTTTGGATTAAAAATACTCCAAAAAGCCCCAAGTTAAGCATTAATTACACGCTTTAATTAATTAATTACAACGAATTTGCTCATAAAATAAATAAAACACAGTAAATCCTTCACTAATTTATTAAACCCATCGGCTTATTTAGGAACCAAATTATAGTATAGTCTAAATTAATCACAGCCGTTGGTTAGACAATCAAGCCTTGGTGAAGGTTGTAGAGTAGGGGGAGCGAGGCGAGGTGGCCTTGCTGGCGAGCTCTGATAGGTCGGATCCAACGGATCCAGAGCCGAGATCCGATAGCGAAGATCCGATTGAAGCGCTGTTGCGGCGAAAGGAGTTGCGGTGGTACCTGCATCGGAAGGATCCTGTGTGCGTCGTTGGAGAGCACAAGCAATTCCCCTTCTGGCTTGTCTGTTTCTGGAAGATGGGTTTTGGTGTGGTGGATGTTGGTGTGCCCGTTGGTGTGGTCGGTCTTTCATTACTCTCCTGTGCTGCTGTTCTCTCATTGTTGTTCTCCATAGTTCAACCTTTTTTTTTTTTTTGTTTTTTTTTTGTACCTGAGCTGGAATTTACCTTAATTAGTTAGATCGTTACAACTTAGAAATTTTTACTGTATCTCAAGAATTGCAAATAATTAATTTATCAATTCTAATTAAATTGGCCTTTTTCCAGCACAACTGAAAAATGAAATGAAATATTATCAAATAATCTTCAATTTTTAAGAAAAATTGTAAACCAATTTATATAGTGAAATCACTTCGAAAACCGAAATATTAAAACCAAGCAAAAATATAAAACGGAAAATAATTAAATTAATAAAATATAAAACTTTATGCTATGTTTTTTTTTTGTCAATAACTTTGTTTTCTTTGAGAATGAAATACACCTCAAAAGAAATGACAATGATATAAAATAACATCTAGAATTAAGATGCTTTAAATTATATATATAACAAAGTCATGGTACAAATTTCATCAAAAATCAACCTAACTTCAAAATAAGCAATCGAATACAAAATTTTAAAATGATATTTATATATAACACTAAAATGTACCACTTGTATGTGTATAATTTTCCAAAATGGAGGTCATTGACCCCATTTAATACGCTTTGATTTGCCAATTTATATTATAGCCTAATTTAATTTAATTTATTTTTTCTTAATAATTGAATTGGCTTCCTCCTAAAAAGGGTGGATCAGTGTTGGATTTGCCAACAAGGCTTGGTAGAATTAAAAAAAAAAAAAAGGCTTCAACTCAAGTCCCAAAATTAAATAGAAAAAGTAATTGCTTCCCAACAAGTTTTGCCATATTTCAACAAATATTTTCAATTTGAATTTGCAATGGTATATTAAAGCTAGAGTACAAACTCATAAATTATGTTTGTGTAGCATTATATGTACACAGAAAATAGAAGGGGAGAGAAATATAATCAATATTAGTCCAAATAATTGATGATGAAAAAATAAAAAAAATAGTTTGAAGGGGAGAGAAATATGATCAAATTTAGTTCAGATAAATGATGATAAAAAGTTAAAAAAAAAAAAAAGTTTAGTACGCACCTGTAGAATTAAAACCCAAGAAATTCTATTTGTTTATTTCAGAAAGAAAAAGAAAATCTTCAAGTGCTTGTTTTTCCTTGTACCAATGTACCCTCTCTCACTTGTCTCCAAACTAAACTTAAAGAAGAATCCACATGAAATTAAACCTTTATAACAAAGAAACAACATTCAAAATTTTCACCTCATGCCTACGCCAGTATTCTATATTTAGTCATTTGCCAGCTCATATAACAAAGAGTACAGAAATAACGGTACCAGCGTAGGTTTCAATTTTTATATAGATCTAATAAGTTAAATTTATATTGTTACAAATATAAATCTACAACTATAAAGGAAGGGGTATAGAAATTAATAGAAAGGGGGTGGTAAATTTTCAGCAAAGCTAGTTAGTTGATGGTGCCACAGGATAAAGGCCCAATTATGGCCCAATAATGCTCTAGAAGGCAATATGGGCCCAATAAGGTCATATTCTACATGTCTGAGATTCATGACACGTGAGCTATAAGTTGGGCAAGACATGGTGGAAGGGAATTTTTTTTCTTTCACATAACATTTCTTTACGGTCTACCTACTCTGGTTCGATGGATTTAATCACCGTTGATTTGCTTTAAGATTTGTGCAGAACGCTTTAAATTCGTACGTGTTTGTTTCAATATCGTGCGCACAAATTTTAAATTAGATCGGACGGTCATCGTGCTCGTTGAACCTAAAAGTAGGTCCGATGGACAGTCCACCGGACCTTACTCTGTTCTCATTCTATAGACGGAGTTAGAAAACATGATAGGTAAGGCAAATTTTTCAAGATGAATATATAATTTTATAATTATTTCAACCAACATATAATTATTCCAAAAATCCAGGCTTATTTGAACGGGTAACCGTGTATACATACACCTATTAGGCTATTACAGTTATCTATATTCTGTGTGTGTGTCTAAAAATAAGAAAGACAACCTCAAACCAATACCTCAACCTTCTAAATCTCTCTCTTCTCTCTTTCTCTCTCTCTCTCTCTTCCTCTCTCTTTTTGACACACATACACTCTTCCATGGACTACCCCCACCACCGGTCCAGCGACCTCGAGGACCCTCCCCGGGGCCACACCAAACCCGTCCCTCCCGTCCCAAAATACATTTCCCTCTCAGCCCGTAACTTTTATCGACACAGCCATGCTGACTGCTGTCAGCGCCTCATATGTTTCTCTTGTACCTTTCTCTTTTTTCTCATTCTTCTTTTCCTCCTTGCCTTCGCCGCCACGTACACCATCCTCAACCCGGAACTCCCCAAATACAAGGTATCTTCAATTGTAGTCGATTCGCTGAATGTAAACCCTGCAAACCCTATGGTATCCGCCGAGTTTACGGTGTTTATCGAGGCAGATAACCCTAACAAACGTATTGGGATCTGCTACCGTGATGCTGGTACGGTGACTGCTTCTTTCCGAGGTGACACATTGTGTACCGGGGATATACAGCAGTTCTTGCAGCCTGGAAAAAATATTACACTGATGGAGATTGATATAAAGGGGAATAGCGAGGCGGAGCCCGGTGAGAGGGCGGCATTATTAGAAGGCATTGCAGGATCGCCTCCCGGTGAAGCCTTGGAGCTTCATGTTATAGCAAGAATTCCAGTTGCGTTCCGGCTCGATAACATTGCAACAATTTGGAGATTTAGAATTGATATATTGTTTACATTGATGCTAAATAGCATCACCCCGGGGCGACCAATCGGGATCGAGTCGGCGGAACAACATGTTGAGGTGGACTATATGGATTGGATGTAGTTAGTTGTTATGAACTTGTTGAATTGCATTAATTGTAGTAGATCAAAATTGGTTGATTTTATTTATTTGTTTTATCTTTTCAATTGTTGATCTTGATTTCCTGCTTGCATGCATATAATTATGTTGGTTTGGATCCGGCTAGATCCTATTCAGGGGTGGATTCAGGATTTTCGTCAGGAGGGAAAAAAAATATCGAATCGGATTTAAATCCATTAACCAATTGGGTATTCGATAAAAAATAATGTTTTAACTTATACTTTCTAATGCTTTGATTTGTAATTTTTGATGCTCTGACCTATAATTCTAAGTACCAATAAAAATTCAACAGGTTTATTTCAATTTTAACTCTAAATTTAACTCGAATTACAATTTAAACGTCCAGAGAGGGGCAAAAAAAATTCCAGGGGTAGGCAACGTCAATCGGAACCGATAAATCTCCACTAAAATTCAAAATCCAAGGGGGGCAGCTGCCCCCCCTGGAATACTCTGAGTCCGCCCATGATCTATTGCTTTCAAATTTTTGTTTATTGGGACTAGGATTTATTGCATGCTAAGCTGAACATGCATATCCTTAACATCAAACTCATTCAAATTGAAAGTTAAGAACTAAAATTTTGCTTTATATCACTTAATATAGACAATGCATCGAGTATTTATGATGTAGTTTAAAAATTCATCGGTAATTAATACATCCAATAATTTGAAAATTTAAAGGTTAGCCAGGGCTACTCATAATTTTTTTTAATAATATATATTGATTTTTATTGATTTTTTTAAATAGTTACATGGTTTAGTGTCCCTCATAAAATATGAATTGCGTGCTTGTAGTCTAGTTATTAGAATTCTATTTTGTGATTGATGAAAACTTGAGTTCAAATTCAAGTAGCTAATTTACTTTTTAGCTCTTATTCCTAAATTTTCTAGTTTTGTCTCTGAATATGTTGATCAACAATCAAACAAATTATAATAATTAAATTGTATTAAACTTGGCCTTTTTAAATGACAAGTAACACAAGTGCAATTTTATTTTTTCAATTTTGTCAAATTTCAACATCATACTATATTCTCAACTGGTTAGCAAACAGTTTCATACATAGTGTCTATATCCAAATACATTCATGTTCATAAATAATTTTTTTTCTACACAGAATATCCTGAAGCTATTTATAAGAATCCATATATATAAGAGCATAAAAGATGTAGGGATGTGTGAATCTTTTTTTTTTTTTTTTTTGGTAATAGTGGTTTTGTATGAATTGCTGATAATATTTGTCCAAATGATATGAGCACAAATTTCTGCTATACTTGAGAATTAATCGAAATATCTGCCAAAATAATGAAGAAATCACCTTGCAATCTTTTGATGAGTCATAATGACAAAGTTTTGTTAATTTAAATTTAAAAAGTTAAATCTGACTAAAACTATTTTTTACTAAAAATTATAAAATTTAGATTTTATTTTGATACTAAATCAAGGGTGGCTTATTTTTCTTATACTTGATGATCACACATAATTAATTGAAGGGAGCGCCAAGCTGTCTCCGCCAATCTTTCCCCCATTTCGTCTCCCGCCCATTAATAATGCTAATTAAGTAGGGGACCACAACCACTATCTGTTAAAAACGCGTTAACTTCCGCTAATCAGTAGGGGACCACAACAGCAATTGCTAAAGACAAAAAAACGCTTTTAAAGGGCGTTAACTACCTGGGGGGACCAGTAATTAAGTGGAGGGGACCGCAAAAGCAGTCATAACCATCAGCGCAATTCCCAGATTTTTGAAAACAATATTCATCTTTAACAATGAAAGTATTCATATCTACTAAGTAAGGTTCTATATATATCATCTTGGCAATAAAGTATTTATAAAAACATTACGACATCCTGCGTATTAAGAAAGTATGGGACCACAACTAACATAGGTGGGGGACCTCTAACGTCTCTTGAAAGGGACATGGAGAGGGACCACAAGCGAATAACAACCGCAAGTGCAACACTAACCGTATCCAACCGCAAGAGGCCTATTGGTAAGAAAAACAAGTATTCATCTTTGCACAATGAAGTGTAATTTTATATGTTGTATGGTATTCAACTAAATAAAATAATGAAAACGAATACAATCATTAAATATCGGCAGGGTCCACATCATAATTTTTGGACGAGAATTTTTTAAGTATTCATACTTATGAAGAAAATTATGAATGTTAATGGTTCAAAGTATGAATACTAAATTTAATATGTGAAGTATTCATTCTTATGCAATGAAGTATCATTCTTATGCTGCAAAATTAATTTTGAAGACTAAGCTTATTGTGACTATGAATATTTATGTTGTATACACCAATTTTAACATTGTATCATTACGTTTGATATAGGAACGTATTCATTCTTATAGGTTAAAGTATTAACTGTAATACTGTAAAAAAATCATACCTTGATTCAAAAAATCACATGTATATTGTGACTTGCTGTTTTTACTATTATTCTAACTATGACAGGAAGAGTTGGGTTCTTGTATAGGTATGAATACTTGTTGTGATATTTATGAATACTTGTTATTATTTGTAATAAGAAGAAAATTTCAAAAGTAAATTAACATCACATCACATCAGTTACCAGAAAAATCATTTATTAGTTTAACAACATCAAACTAGAATTATCAAACTACATCAGTTATCAATCACCACCAAAAACATTTATCAGTTTAACAACATCAAACTAGAATTATCAAACTACATCAGTTATCAATCACCACTTACATCATATCAAATTTACATTCATTCCTCTCATCAATTAAAATCCTAAAGGCAATCAGAAGACGCTCTGCACTGATAATTTGCTACAAATTTTAACACATAAAACATTGTCAGTTCAGTAAATGAAACTTTAATAATATAATTTAAAAAAAAATGATAGAATATTAACCAGAGTAAAATCTAATGCAACATTGCGCGTGAGGCAATCAACACATCGCATAACAAAAATAACGCAATCCAGTAAAGATTGTTGAGGACAATCCATGTCTCATCCTTATAACATTAGATCATCAGCTCGTATGAAAATCAACATCTAAAGTTAAACATAATAAAAAATGATTGAAATCAACTACAAATAGAGATGTCAGATGTTTTCAATGGAAATCACAAATAAGAAATACAAAACGAAGATCAGAGATCAGAGATCATAAATCAGTTGAGATCGCATCATTAAGTTACCTGACAAAAATTTCAGATTGCCCGATCGCCTGACCGCCTGATCGCCTTGAGCGGAGGGTTGAGATGAGAGTTGAGATCACCGGAGTTGAGAATTGAGATCGCCTCAGTTGAGATGTGAGACCGGCGGAGAATATCGCCTCAAAATCGCCTCAGCAGCGCAGAGAAAAGGAAACTGAAAAATTCAAAAATGGTAGGTAATAAAGAAAGACAAAATTCAGTATTAGTTGGTGGGACCCGGTAATTAGTTAAAACTAATAATTTTAGTTAATTATGGAAAGCCAGTTAACGGGGGACAAAACAAAACGGGGGAATGTTTGACAGGAAGATATAATTACCAATTAAATCGTTTATTTTTTTGACGTACTAGTCTTATCTTCTTATACTTAAAAAGATTCTAAATTTTATAATTTTTTGACTCAGTCAATATAGAATATCCTTCACATAGAATAAGATGTACAGTTTACATTTGTCATCAAAACAGTTGTAAATTGACCCGTCTTTTCTCCTTTTTCTGTATCTTTGCTTCACTTACACAGGACTTGCTAGTTGATATGGAAAACTTGTTACATAAGTTGGACATACATATCATGAATTACAGTCAACTTTTATATGAATTAACTCGTTTGAGATTGGGGAAGTACTTTATAATGTAAAAGCCACAAAACCCTAAATAAGAAGCAAAAGATTGAGTCTAATTACTTTCCATCTTTATCTCCACCTAATTTCACTCACTTTATTAAGCGAAACTATTACAATTACAAGAAGCATGTAAAAACAATGCTTTAAACAAGAATCATTCCTAGTTCACAGAGTACTAATAGAACTTTTTAAAAGGAGAGAATTTTTCCAAAACAATCAAGAAACTTCTAGAAGTTCCTTTCCACATCTTCTCCCAGCTATGTTGAGACTATCTATTTACACCTATAACCTAAACTTTGGTGAATTTTTATGACTTTGGGAGTGTGAATTCCTTCTCAAGTGTACTAAAAATTTGCTTGATGCGAGAGGAACAACTCGACAATGCATTTTTGGTAATCTTTTTTTGATGCTTTGTGGTTTTCAGCCAAGCGATACCAACTGATGCTTGTACCAGACATGCTTTTGCCTTCGGGGCCTGATCCTCTATCTGGTATCTCAAATGAAGCTGCATATACCAAATTATAGTTATAAAAATATTTTATTATATAATCATAAATTTTCAGTGGACTCATAATGAATCCCCATACTGATAGTCTGGCACTGGACTCAACCACACCTTTATTAGACTCTTTTGGTTCCTTAAGCCCAGGTATATTATGCAAGAAACACCAAAGATGCTGATTGACAAACATCAATAAATAAAAAAGATCCATTTTGTTGAGTTATATGGGTACCACAAGATACTAAGCATGCTATGATAAACTTAGGTTCTCAACTCTACTCCCCACGAGCCTGCAACCACAAAAAAAATAAAGGAAATAAAAAGGAAATTTAGTATTTGGAAAATCAGTCATACATTGAAGTAGTCACCAAGCATGGAACGCTGGATTGCCATGACCTCTTCAATGATCCAGCCATTTCGATCGGGCAGGGTAGACTTCTGTTGAGTGCTTGTTACCTCACCACTGTACCGCGACATGTTCTTCCCAAGCTTAAAATTTATCTGCCTCTGGTACGCGTCTTCCTTCACCGGTTCCCATGGTGATACCGAGTAATCTACGCATCCCACCTTCTCCATCACCCTATGCTCCAATGCTCCACCTTCATATAGTTCCATTACTGACGATATCTGATCCCACAAACAAAATGGTCAATACCAAGATGGTCATCAGTTTTAAATTATAGTTAATAGATGCAAAATGGTATCATAACTGAGAAAACAATGGTGTATACAATGTTGCATTGTTTTGTCAGATGGAGAAAACTGTTACTTCAACTATAAAAAATTTAGCAGAATTTGTTTTTTTGTTCAGTAACAATTAAACAGAAGAAGTCAACACAGGAAATGTTTACTACAAAGCACGTGTAACTGCTCTATCCAAAGGCAGGAACGTATATACAAACTTACATTGAGAGGGAGCGAGCATGAGAAAACCTCTGACATCATCACATCATCCATGCCAATAAAAGATCCGCTATCTTCACTATTTACAGATTTGGTATCTGATTCTTCCTCGACTAATTGCACCTTTTGTTCTGGGCTCAGCGACCTCGACCTCCACAATGCCAGCATTGTCCTTTCAATAGATCAAACCACGTTAGTTTATTTAGTAATAGCCAGGTCCCTTGTGGAAAAGTTTATTAGATCAATTCAAAAGAAGTGTAATCCAGTTTGCTGTTCCTATTGTTATCTTTGTCACATGCATGAATGTATGTTCAGGAGTCGGTAATTGGGGGATTCAAATTTGAGGCTTGAATTGGCGTCGATAATATAAGCTGGTTTAGGTCTGACCAGTAATATTAATATACCTTTACTGAGACTGACTTGTACAATACCAGTATCATGGGAATAATTGCAGGAGGGAGGATATTATAATGATGCAGAATTGCACAAACTAAGATTTTGCTGGGGATATATTCCATTGAGATGAGGCTGGTTTGTGACATAATTGCATAATTGAGATATAACTGAGAATGAAATGATTAACTGGGTTACATAAATTAATTGCACATTTGATGCTTTAGGTGGAGCTTAATTGGGATCGAGTAATTTTTGGAAAATGGCATTACCTATTGGCCACATTGAAAGACACAAAGGATTGGAACAGGAACCGCAGCCTTCCGTCCTCATCAACTGATTTGGCCCCATGTTTTGCATCATGGCCCCTCCCTTTTCGCAAAATTACGAGGATGGATGGACTTCCCATGGACGAGAGGGAAGCTGGGACCACCTGAATATCCTCTATATCCTCCCAGAGGAAGAAGAATTTTGTTTTGTGCCCAAAAAGATTTGAATAGAAACCTATTATTCGAGGTGACAGAAAAAGCCGTCCCTGCAGATTAGAACCCACATATTAAATAAAAAGAAGAAGTACAAAAGGAACAGATTGTTTTGCTTGTGCAAAAATACACTAGTTATCTGAATCTCAGGTCCCATGGAAGAGTTTTTTCCTTTTCCTTTCTATTTTTCTTGTAAGCTTTTCTTGCACAAGGGAAAAAGATAAACTAATATAAGGCATGATTGCACATTGCACAATTGAGTGTAATATTTGGCACAAGGGCATTGCACCATAATTCCAACTAAACATAATTGCCCAATTGACTGTAGATTCGGTACCAATGCCTTTCCATAAGCTAATATTAACCAGAAAAGGATAACAATTAGTGACCTGGGTATGCATTTTGCGCTTGAGGTGGCATGTGAAATCATTGATCAAAAACTCTTCTGAAGGGAGGCCGAATATCTTTTGAAATCCTGAATTTGTCTGAGGCGACCTTATATTTACCTACATTATATTAAAACTCAACAAATTACTCTCATTGGAATATTAGACCGGTACACATCCAAATGCTGATCAGGTCTAGTTAGTTCACTTCACCAATGACTGAAAATAGTCAATGGGGCTACAAAATTAAGGTCTTTCAATACCATCCCTAAAAGGTTTTCAGTACCGGTATGGTGTTGTTCTGATATCGTACAACTCAGTCCATGTACCACATATACAATTTTATACCAACTGAAATCCCTGAAAGATAACAACTTTATACCAGTAACAACAAACTGATGCTGCACTGGGCATATCCAGATTCAGTACTATATAGCATAAATATTTCAACACCAAAGCAGCATTAGCACTGGTCAGGCCAAATACATCCTAGAACCAACTAATGATTGTGTGGACCCCTCAAATTGAATAGCACCAATAAACTATACCATTATAATCAGGCCAGGTTACTTGTTCATGCTTTGAAGATAATTCAATATAGACACTGGAAAAGCATCTCAGCCAGTAAAGTAATGTAATGCTAATAGCTAATGGTATTCTCGTACCTTCTTGCCGACCTCCCTCTCGACTTTGTCGTGGTACTGTTTTACAATGTCATTTCCCTTGGTGTTGTCAAGGAAGATGCGCAGGTGGACCCGGGACTGGCACGCCTGGGCCAGCTTGCCCTGGAGTGCGATCCACATATCAGAAAGGTCTGACAGATTCGACTTCACAAAGTTGACCTCAGCATGGCCTAGGAGAGCCGCTTCTTCAAATGGGCCATCAAAACCATAGACATCTATATCCATTACTGATGGAGGGTCGTCCATTGCATCGAATTCAAAAATCTCTGAAAATAAGATATGGCAAGTAAATAAATTGCAACTTTGTATGTGCTGATCAATCAGATTATCAACTAGGCCAAGAATTAATCAATTGACTCTTGATAGACAAGTTAATCCCAATTTTTGCAATTAAAACCCGACAACTCCTTGGTTGTGCAATTTACACATTTAAACACAACTAAGGCTTAATAAAACAACATTTGGTGATTTGGTCTCAATGTACCCCTGATAAATCTCCAATCATGCAAGTGAAAAATTTGAGCCTCAATTGCACAATTGAGAGTTAAATAAAGTTTGCTTATGAGACTACACCTCAATAAGTGCTCGCTAATTTACTCTCAGAAAAGGCACCAAATATATACAGCAGTATAGATAGTGCAAAAGCCGTCAAATCAAAACTTAATAAACAGTTATTCTACCATTCCATTGGGGCTCTAGGGTTTGGAACTTAATAGAGCTGGTCCTGGATTGCCCATTGCACGTGAAAACAACATATGGATCAGACCCCGTTGAGTCAACTGCAGCCAGATTCGACCCCTCGAGCAGCGCAACTGTCAGCAACCAACCTTCTCCTTGTGCCTTCACACCATGGTCACTTCCTATATATTATAAATGATAATTGCTAAGTTTGTGAATTACATTGGTATTGTAGACCATCAAACTTAATTTCATTGTTTGACTTTGCCCATCCATGATGTGTGAAAGTATATGTGTATGTGGACAGGGAGAGCAAATAAAAAAATAAATGTAAGTGACATAGTAAATGAGTTGGGGTGTTAAAAAAATAAATGTAAGTGACATATGTGTAAGTGACAGCAGGTAACACATTCATAGATTCACTGCTAGTAACACCCCAGTACAAAACCCGAGTGTTATAAAGTCTAGGTTCTGACTCATCCACAATACAGTTCAAATAGTACCAGAATAATCACTTGAAGCTTTCGGCCTCACATAGCGAGTATGGTAATATGTTCTGTACCAGCAAGTAGCTTTACTGTAACTGATCACTCAGATATTAACGCAGGTTCTGTTTTGCAAAAGAAGCAAATCCTAAATAATTTTAATACTGTAAATATACCTTTTTGCTGCCTGGCATTGAGAAAACGCAACACCATGCCAAGAACCCTCTGCCCCAGTAACACCAAAATCCCACAAACCACTAATTCGCCAAAGGAATCAGGTAAGTCAAGTCCCGAGAACTCTAGTCCCTGAACCACACTAGGATTTGCCATTGCTATATGGAGCAAAACGTAACTGGCAGCACAAATAGTGGATAGAACTGTAAAATTTGCAAAGAATCTCAATCCCATCCTCCAGTTTGATTCACTGTCAGGTTTCATAGAGGCCAACATTTGTTCCTTGTTTGCCCCAAGATCCTTCAATTCCAATACTTTTGCATTTTGGCCCAGAAGTTCTGAGAATTGGTCAAAGCTATCTTTTAGTCCCTGTCTTGCCCCATTTTCAATCATGCCTTTCATCATGGTACTTTGTAGAAAGTTTGTCCGCCATGATATGACAAGACGGGCCGTTTTCTGCTCCTCCTCTGCCAGCTCAGGACCTGGGCTGATGGAATAGAGAAGCTCGACTCGAAAATTAGTCCCGAACGGAACATCAGGCGTGCTAACACTGCATAGAACTGCAAAATTTTCGTTTTCAACCCTGATATAATTTTGTTCCTCAGTTGCCTTCACAGCCTTCACTAGTTTTGAGGCAGCTTTTGTGTATGTGACCAATCTTCTCAAAACTTCCCCATCATTTTCGATTTTCCAGTTTTCAAACTGCAACCCCACCGTGCCTTGTATTTCAGCAAGTGAATTCAAAAAGTTTGTATTTGGCGAGAATAAGATTGAGTTTAATTCACAAGGAGCAATGACATAAACTTGGTCGACCAATACCCCTCCTGGCAAATTCGCTGGTGCCTCACCACCTTGGTGCTTTGATTCAAAAGCCTTTAACAATTCATCAAATGACATGTTTGAACTTAAATTTGTGTCCTCAGATGAGGACTCAGCATCAAAATTGGTCAGCTGGCTCGGTTCCTCTTGCACAGCTTCAGGGTTATTTGCTTCAGCATTTCGACCTGAGAAAACTTGAAAAATTCGATCAAGGAATGAGGGGCCCGAGAGTTTCTCATCTTTTAATAGGTCTGGCTCACATGACAATATATCAGCACCCGTATTTGGTAAAGGGAGGTCGCCTTCTCTCTTCAACTCAGATGATTTGTCTGAGTTGGAGGTGAGGTCGTCTAAAGAGGGTTGATAGATCAAGGCTGAATCGTCGCTTGTGTTTTGAGATAGAGATATGTTTATGCAAATTTCACCTAAGTTTGGAAAACAATAAATAAAAGGATTAGTGGTTATGTTGCACTTTGATCACTCATCAAATAATGGAAAAGTTTTTTTAAGTTCAAACAAGTATTACTTCCATCAGCGGAGCCTTATAACAAATTATTCCTCATTTTGCCCAATTAGCATGAATAATCCAATTAAGCTTTCAATGTGACATTTTGGTTGGATTCTAGCATGTTTTTTGTCAGGACTGGAACCAGTGGTTTGGTACCAGTACCTGTTAACCTTGTAGGTTCGTTTCTTGGAATGAAATCGGTGGAGTACTCCACTTTTATATAAAAAAACAGCTTTCAATGTGACCAAACTTCCACATAAAATTTACCATCATTTGTTCAATGAAATGATGATCGACCAAACAAACATCTTTTTGACATCACTAATAAAAGAATCTTTATATCTAAACTACTAGTCAAAATGAATACATGTATGCTGGGTACATGCTGGTTTTTGAATCAAGAAAATATCACCAAAATATTTTATTTCTGAATAAAAAATAACACCAGTACTATACCATATTTACTATTGATCAGCTACTATCAAAAGAAGAAAAGAAAAATCTGAATTAGAAAGAAGAGGAGAAATCTCAAAGTACCACAGTTCTTAATTTTTGACTTCTTGCTCTTCGGTTGAAGCTGGTACCACTGAATTCCCAAAGACAAATTCTCTTTATCCAAAAGGTTCGAAACGGGCACCTTTATCTGCCCCAGAAAATCATCAGCAAAGTATTTATCTTCATCCAGTACAGAAATACAAATCTCCTCCTTCAAATTGCCGACCCGAAAGCTGAACTCTTCATCCCAGATTGGATTTAAGCTCTTTTTAACCACCTTTGTTTTAGCTCTTTGCCTCCCCAGTTGTACTTTCACATAGGGATCACTTAATCCATTGCTATCCATGGCCAGGAGATTTCGAGCTTCAATTACTTGAACAATTAGCTTCATTTTGGTGTTATTTGGAGTAATGAGTGGCTAGAGCTGTAGGATTTAGAACCTTCTGGGATAAATTGCTAATGCCACCACGTTCCAGAGAAATCAAAGGAGATAAAGAGGAAATTACAATATCAGTGTAGTGGCACAGAATTAACGAATTGAGATATAGAAAGAAATTGAAAAGTCACATTACTAGAAGCCTGAAACAATTGAATAGTCTTTATTCCAAGCTAATTTTCCTTGAATAAAGGAATAGAAGAAGAAGAAGAAGAAATAAAGATGAACTGAGAACGATCGAATTGATTGGAGACTTTGAGTCAATCGATTCGATCCGAGAGAGAGGGAAAAAGGAAATAGTTGGAGTCGTTATCGGGTTTTCGGACACAGGAACTCCGTACACGGCATTTATCTACGAAAGGAGTTGGCAGTTATTGCGGGATTGAGAGAGAGAGAGAGAGAGAGAGAGATTTCTCTATCTAGAGTCTAGAGAGAGAGGGGGTCCATCGTCGACAACGGAGTAGGTCCGATGCCCATCGGACCTACTTTTCGGTTCAACGAGTCTGATGGCCGTACGATCTAATTTAAAATTTGCGCGCACAAACATTGAAACAGACTCACACGACTTTTAAAGCTTATGCACGAATCTTAATGCAAATCGACCGTAATTAAACCCGTCGAACCAGAGTATGTCCGATGCCCATCGGACCTAGTCTCAGGTGTCCGTCGTCTCCCTTCCCCGCGTTGTCACTGCTGACTTTCAAATCTTTTTATTTATTTTGAAGTGTCTTGTACTCCGAGAAAATAAATCTGTTTTAGTTTTAGGCCCTTCAATTCAATTTTGACTTTCCAATCTGCATTTTTTCTCCTGGTAATTCAATTTTTTTTTATAAAGAATGTAAGAATATCTACCTCTTTGGTACTAGAGTTTCTAATTTAATGTAACAGTTTTTAATTCAGTTTTAGAAATGTGAGAAAATTTTTTATTTAAAAAATATGCAGTAAAGTTTCTTATTAAATAATTGTTTATAAACTCCATGATGATAAAATGATTAGCTTAAATTATTTTTCTTTTTAATTTATTACTTACACTGGCTTAATAGAAACTCTAAAATTAATTTCAGAGATGTGAGAGTTAGAAATTTAAGAAATCTTAATTTCTAAAAAGTGGTTAACAGTTATTTAGAAACTCATTTGAGTTGCAGGGATATAGATACTCTAATAGATATTGTGGTGTTGCCACAATTTTCTTTTTAGATTTTCTTTAACCAGTAATAACACTTGAATTTAGATTATCAATCAAATAACTTGTACAATATTAACTTATTTGGAATGTGTGCCACATATACTTCCTATATTTTTCATATTTTCCAGAACACATAATCATATCATTTCATAAATCAAATTCGAATGCGGACACATAATACTATATGCGGACCGCATATACGGTCCATATATACACATAATACTATATGGGAATTACATTATTGGTTTGTCATGACTCATAACTGTGGAAATTGACCGTAAATATTGACAGTTCATTTTAAAATCTGCATATACAGCATGCAGTGACCTTCTATATGCATAAGCAAAACCGTATTTTAAAACATTGGATTGAACTAAATACTAGTACAGAAGTTACACTTAAAAAATACAATTAATTCATGAATTTAAGGGAACTGCATGTAATATTTAATTAAGTAAAAGAACAAACCTTTTAAATTAATAAATTTCATGAGAACTCACTAAAGTTTATTCTATAACCACTTTTAGAAGCTCAGCTTTAATTAATGTATTTATTATCACATAACTTATTTTTAATCCAAATTAAGTATATATTGATTCTTTGAACTGTTGAATCATTCAAATTAAGTCACAGCTTGTCATAATGTCGTACAAATTATTTTGTAATGACTATTTATGACTTTTGACTTGTACATGTAAAACATCACCAAATCGAACTCTACAACTTAATTCCCTTCGAATAAGCAAAAGGATAAAATAATTTTAGGTATTATTTTTGAAACTTTTTGAAGAAGGTAGGGACTAAATTGTAATAAATAAAATGAGAGGTATGGGTTCGCTCAACCTTCACAATTTGATTGTTTTAACTTTTAATCATCGAATATCTTCGATTCTTCATTATTGGAATAATGAGATATTTTTGCAAACTGAATGATCTAACTGTGAGATGATTTACAAAGTAATTAATCTTTGATACAAAATAGAAAACCCTACCTGAAAGGGACCTTTACATGAGAGAGAAAGAAAAAAAAAAAAGTCAAAATAGTTGGATTTAATTGAAGGTGTTAATTGGATGGATGGATTACAAGAAGAGGTCAACCAAGCATAATTTACGCTATTCAAAGGGAGCTTGAAATAGTCTTGCTAAGTAAAGTATTCAGCATGTTAAGTTGATATATTAAATTTAATAGCAAGTTACGATCATTAATTTATTCCATTAAGAGTATGGTCAAATGGATACAACCTCTCCATAATTATTGAAATATAGCTCACGTGCATAGAAATCATATAACTTTGCTTCTCGCTCAAGCACAAATAAACAATTAATTAATGTAATGAATTAAGGCGAGGAAGACGACAGGATTCTGAAAACAAGCAAAATAAAAAAGGTCTGAATTTGACTAGTTTTGTAAAATACTTAATAAATAGTAAACAAATTCAATGGATCTCAATAGTCTGAAAACAATTAATTTTTTTACTATTTATTAAGATGGGTACAAAATTCAATGGTCTGAATTTGACTAGTTTTGTAAAATACTTAATAAATAGTAAACAAATTCAAAAAAAAATGTAAAATATGACCTCCAAGTACATTTAATATGGAGATAATGTTGAACGGTCGGATCGACTGTTTGAACTTTGAAACTGAAAATATGTTCATTTTACAAATAGGTCCTTCTGTCTATAGAAGCATCCTCAATAAAAAATAATGGAATAAAAATTAGCATGCTTCCCACAAGACAATGATCATGATTGTCATCATAAATTTATAATTATTAACATATGGAGTATAAAAAATAATTGTTTAGTCTTAAAAACCTAGCAAAATATAAACCAACAATATGTTGATCAAAGATTATAATTTTGTCGACCAACGGATTACAACGATACCTATACGGCTATACCAATTGATTATGTCGGCAGATTGCTCAAAATATATATTTATAATTTATATCTATCAGGAAAGCATTGATGCTTTGAGAATTATGTTTCAATATGAAATTTTTCTTTTGAGATTCTTACAAAAAATATCAATCTTATCTTACAACATAATATTTCTGGTTAAAGAGATCCGCCCAAATATTAAAGGGATTCCGTACATTCTACTTCGAACCAAACAAATATTATGTTACCTCAAACAAATCTGATACCGAGTAACGAATCCTAGTTGCTTTTGGGGTCCTCGGATAAGCTCTAACTGAGCCGATTCATTGTATGGTCCAGATTTGATTTGATGGCATCACTGGACTGGACAATAATTTGGATATGGTCTAAGGTGGTGAGACTGAAACTACAGTACCCTGTAATAGATTTTGTGTACTATTTGTATATAGGGCCTACGGGCTTTTGAAGCAAAAAAAAAAAAAATAAAAAAAGAAAGAAAGAAAAAAACTTCATTATAACCAAAGAAATTTGAGTCATAGTGTAACGTAAAACCTGTTACCTTCTAAGTTGTCGAATTTGCACATAGCCATGGTAATTCTAATTTCGTATTTCATTTGTCGTTTAAATCTAGCTAATTTGAGTGTCATGTTTGGAGTTGCCAAATGAATTGATTAGCGCACAACTTTTTTTTTTTTTTTTTTTTTTGAAAAATTCTTGGCAGTTGCTGTCAGATAGTGCATTAGCCCATTCCATGTCACATCGCATGCATGCTCAATCGGAGCCAACTGTGCTAAAAAACAGTGCCATACCGGTAACTGAACCATTTACCAGTATGCAATTTAAAAAAAAACAGAAAAACAGAAAATCTGAAAAGAACAACAATAAATTGTGAATCAATAACTGGTTTCATCTAGCAGTGCTTAAGCCACAAATCAACTTCTTCAATTATCTTGGGTGCCAAAGGAATGGAAGTACCTCGGAAAATACGTTCATTTCTCTGTTTCCAGATTAACCATTTCACACATGTAAACCAAGCTATCCATGTAACTTTTTTCAACTGGCCTCTACTTCTTACACTTTCCCAAGATGAATGCCAAATCTGTTGCAAAGTCGTGTCAGGTTTGAACAATCTGAACCCCATGTGTGACTCCACTGTTCTCCACACCTGATTTGCATATGGGCACAAAAAGAATAAATGTATGGATGTTTCTACAGTACCTGATTGACACATCACACATTCTTCCTGTACATTAATCTTCCTTCTTAAAAGCATCTCTTGTGTTAGTGTTCTACCTCTAAGCATGAGATAGATAAAAATCTTGGCCGAGCTCGGGCATTTCGCTAAACATAGGGGTGTTCATCGGTTCGGTTCGGTTGAAACCGAACTGAACTAGGCAAACCAAAGTAATTATTCAGTTTCTAAAATAGAACCGAACCGAACCGAACCGAGCCAAAGTTTTATTTCGGTTTGTTCGGTTCAAACCAAAATATATTAATTTTTTATTTAAAGCAATTGATTTATAATAAACCGAAGTATATTAAGAAATAAACCGGGATATTAAGAAATAAACTGAAGTATTTAAAGCAATTGATTAAGAAATAAACTGGAGTACTAAGAAATAAACCGGGACGGTCCGGACCAAATTCATAATATATAAAAGTTCGGTCGGTTCGGTTATTTCGGTTTTGAAAATTTTCAAACCGAACCGAACCAAAATTATAATTCGGTTTTAAAAAGCAAACCGAACAAACCGAACCGTTTGGTCCGAACTAATTCGGTTCGGTTCAAAAACGACTAAACCGGATCCAATGAACACGCCTAGCTGAACATAGCTTCTTGAAAGCCCAAGTGATCATGCCACCCGAAGTGAGAGCATCATAGGCTGATTTTGATTAGCGCACCACTGCCCAAATGAATTGAAATTTCAAATAAGTTTTATCTGGTCAGGGAGACTAGGCCCGCTTTGAAGGATTTAGTTCAATAATTAGAAAGCACTAAATGAGAAGTCCTTTGATATTAGAAGTCGAAAGAGAATTGAACAAGAAACCATTAGAGTAGATAGTGTTGGACTAATTGTTAAAGGACTGAATTGTTAAATTTGAAAAGGAACATAGTTGGAGACAAAGGGGCATAGTCAGAAATAATAAATTGTTCATTGTCTAATTTTAATCCAAACAACTCAAGCAACAAATAAGAAAGGTTTGTGAGAGTGGGAGGTTAAATAAGATATATTGAAAACTTGAAGGTTAAATAAGAAACTAAGGAGTTTTTGAAGGGTACATAGAAAATTAACCCTTTCCTGAACCGTTACAAGCCCCTATCCTCTCTTGCGATTCAAACAAAAAAAACAATAAAGGTACTGATAAGTACAGCCCTTAGTGAATTAGTAACAGTAGGCATTAATTCATGGTGAATTTGCAAAAGACCAGTATAGCAGTCAAGCCAAAAGTTACAAAAAGAAAACGCTAAGCAGAATAGATTAAAAAAAAACACAATTGTTAACATAAAAATACTATCAATTTTCAGTATAACACAATGAAATCAATTAATTAATTACTTAGTCGAAACACTAGGTATGAAATTTAACCTCAACTACTAAAGATGGCTCACTCTGGTACTGAAAAGAAGTCAGTATACAACTGAGTTCACTAAAATAAATATCTCCAACTGAGTTCAAATCTAACATCGACTCCTCAATAGCATATTCCAGTACTTCTCCTATACAGAATCAGTGTGAAACAGCTCTGACGGCAGCGAAGCTAAGCTCACCAAACCCCCCTTGGTGAGCCTAGCACACACTAGCCTCACTCCTGATATGCATAAAAACACCAAAACTGAACCATCACATGGAAGGAAAATATACACAACAACATGCCAGGAAGACATTCTCATCATGTAACATATTTGCTGGCACCAAAATCACTTTGAGCTAAGACTGCAACCTAGAAATGACAAATTCTAGCAGCTTAACACATCAAGCATGCAACCAGAAGAAAACCTGCTGCATACTGGTATACAGAGACACAAAAATAACAAAGACAATTACTGGCACCTTCAACCATATAGAA
The DNA here is from genome assembly GCA_025461045.1 of Carex parvula. Lineage (NCBI taxonomy): Eukaryota > Viridiplantae > Streptophyta > Magnoliopsida > Poales > Cyperaceae > Carex > Carex parvula. Next base: position 100,598 of record JAJGRW010000782.1, read on the forward strand.
TAATTCCAGCCAATTGGACAAAATAACAAAGAAAAAGAAAATTAAAGCTTGACGAAGAAAAAATGCGCTAAAATCAACTTTGCTTTCAACATCTATTTCTAATAGTAAGATAGACAGAGTCACTGTATTAGGCCATTAGCAACAAGAAAATAAACAACTTTTGTTGTGACATCAATAATTTGCAAAATTACATGCAGCGACAACAATTGAGGTGTCATATGCGGCCTCAACAATCAGCAGCAATGATTCTTCACTGGCTTTCATGCTAATACAGTGAGATGAAATCAAAGACAATAGAATCATAAATAGTATCTAACGTCATTTCAGATAACTAATTCGTAGCAGAGATTTTGCTAACTACAAAAATGAAAAAGACTAACGCAGATTAGGAACAAACCACGAACAACGATTAAAAGGACAAGGCACCGGTTCACATGTACCAGTAGCAATATCGTACCTCCAAAGTGTACTGTCATTATAGAACCTATCGGATCTGCAATGTTCTTCTATGAAGTAGATGCAGTTCCCTTTAAGTCCAGCAGTAGCTCTCACAGCAAAACCAGTCAGATGATCCAGAAATATTATTTGGTCTCTGATATTACTCACCTTGACCCAGTGAGGTTGCCTTTTTCCTCCTTCGAAATTAAGCTTGTAAATAAGAAATATATAAGTCTCAATATTTCTAGTTAAATTATATTCCAAGGACACTCTCAAAAGTTCTCCACATGACTCAACAAAGTAACTAGTAATGAAACTAGAAGTCTCTTCATTCAGTGGTGGTATCGTGTACAACTCCTTCCTTGAGGCGGCGTCAAACACCACGGTCGACATGCCATGATCCTCTGTAGTAAAAAGCATTCCATCCCAATTACAAGTTTTATGTAAAACAGTGTCAAAACATTGCCATCTCATCTTGTCCAGATAATAGGTCAGGTATCTACAACGCCCCACGTCACAAACTAAGGTAATGTGCCACGGCCAGTTACGACTCGGATCTGCACCCCCAAAAACTGGCCAGATAAAATCGAAACGAGAAGGTAGCTGTGGAAGAGAGATTTCCTCGTTTGTGAGGGGATTGAGTAGAGAGATGACCTCACCATCTATAACGAGAAGGTAGCTGGCCGGTTCTGTGGTAGACCTTACCACAGTGAGATTCTTGAATAGGGATGCTACCTGTTTCGCCGCTAACAAAGGAATAAAAATGTAGCTCTCTTTTCAAAGGAGATGCCTGGGGGAATTGTTCGTTGTACTCGATAAGCCATGGAAGTTGTTGCGGAGGAGGATCGGAGAGGAGGAGGGAGGAGAACCACCTCTTGCATACAGCACCGCACCGGATGAAATAACGGAGATCAGGGAGTTTTTGGGAGATGAGATGGATCAGATCCGGCGGGAGATCCCTCCAATCCCTTTCTGAAGACATTAATATTTGCTCTTCTTTCAGAGATCCGTCCATACCCTCACAGTCAGGATGTACACGGCCTTCGTGGCCCACAGAACCACCTCAATAGCAGCTTCTCTTGCTCTCGCACAGACGGTGGGACCCACAGACTCAGACTCAGAGGCCCCGGTTTCTCTTCCTGGCTTGGCAAAGCGAAAGGGAAAGGGAAAGGGAACCAGTACCACTACCAGTCACTCAGTCAGTGTGAGGCGCAAGGGAAAGGAAAAGGAAAACGGAGTGAAGGGGTTTGGTTGATACGAATTCAGATCCAGTGCATTAACCCAATTTTTTAGTTTTGATCCAAACCGTCCAAGATGCTCTAACACGACTTAAAGAGCCTGGACCCTACAAATAATACTGGCCCCCTGCGCTACCACCGAATAGGCACCGTACACGTCTAAACTCAAAAATTGGGTTACTTTAGGGGATCCGGACTCGGTTGATACTGAGGGACTGCGTTTGGTTGTAGAGGGGAACAGTTTGGGTCTGATGCCCATCGGACTCAAAAGTGAGTTCGATTGGTTAGATGACCGTCCAATTTGCTTTAAGATTCGCACCCGCAACTTTTGAGTCTTTTTTTGCTTGTGCACAAATCTTAAAACAGATCGGACGGTCCATAAATCCATCGGACCCAAGCTCTTCCCCGAGAGGGACAAAACATGGAGCGAATTAAGTTGAAAGGTCAAAATCTTTTACAGATGCACTTGATAAAATGATGAAAAAATATGATGTTAGAAAACCCGACATTTTTATTAATATCCAAAGTTTAATACAAATTATTAATTATGTCTAGATTTTCAAACTTTCGCTAAAAATATCCAAGCCGGCTAGAAAATGACCGGCTTACTCCATTTTTTTTTTTTTTTTTTTAAGAGAGAGACTATGAAGAACAAAATATTGAAACCTAACTCTGAAAACTTGAAATTTTCGTTTAAATTATTTGTTATACTACTTCTTTTGATATATAATTAGCATATTTATACTAAAATACGCTAAATTACTTGAAATTATGTTGAATTACACTATATTATAATATATTATGTTCAATTATACTAAATTACGTTAAATTACAATAACTTCGCTAATTATGCTGAAATCCGGTAAAAAAAACACTAAACTACACAAAATTACTCTATAGTAGACTGATTTTGCTCATCTTTCATGAATCATAAAAAGTAGTAAAAAAATTCCAAAAATAGTAAAAAGTGGTAATCTGCAAGTTCATTATGTAACTAATTTACTGAGCTACTTGGATTGAATGATAGAAATGAAAATCTTAATCGGAAACTTCAACTCAAGTTTTGAGGCTCTTCCCTTTGTTTTTTGGCGATTCTGAATTTCGAAATCCGACATAATAGGCACAGACGCATGCGCATTTTCGCAAGCTTTCCGAAAAGTGGTCATTTGCTGAAATCGGACACTCGAGCGCCGTTTTATGACCGTTTGAAGTTTCGCCGTCGTTTTTCGCCTTTTCAGTGAAGATATCGTCCCTATTCATATGTAATTTAGCGTAATTTACCGTATTTTAACATAATTTAGTGTAACTCAACGTAATTTAACATAATATAGTGTTATTCAACATAATTTCAATTAATCTAGCGTATTTTAGTATAAATATGCTAATTATATATCAAAAGAAGTAATATAACAAAAAATTTAAACAAAAAATTTTAATTTTCAATGTTAAATTTCAATATTTTGATCTTCATAGTGTCTCTCTAAAAAAAAAAAAAAATTTGAGTAAGCCGGCCAGAAAATGACCGGTTTACTGGGGTACCTAAGCCGGCCATTTTCTGGCCGGCTTGGGTATTTTTCGATATTGGATCCTATTCTGGACATAATTAATAATTTGTATTAAACTTTGGATATTAATAAAAATGTCGGTTAGAAAACTGAAGAGTAGTAGTTTCTGAAAATATAATGATAATAAATTATTAAATTAAGAAATCGAGAATTCTTACTAACCTAACTTCTCTTATTTTATTTCATACTTTCTCTGAATGGGATTCTCTACAGGTCCATGTGTTTCTTTGTTTTTGCTCATTATACGATCCCAATTTGTCCAGTTAATTAGATTTAGATATGATTTAAAAAATATAACCAGTTATAATTATTAATTACCATATTATTATTGTATTATTATTACTATAATGACTATAATTCGGTTATATTTAGAGACATGATTTAGTTAGAACATAAACACACAAATTATAAAGTATGATATATAGTAAGGGGATATAAAATAATAGAGTGAGTCTTTCATTTGTCACATTAAAAAAAAAAAATCAAAAACCGGCCACAAAATAGCCAGTTTCTTGAAAAAATTTGGACATTTTTCGAAAATCCCAGAAATTCTGAGTATATTTATTAATTTGTAATTAACTTTGGATATTAATAAAAATGTTGGCAACTCTAGAAAGGAAGCATATTGTCATTGAAATATCTCAGATTTAAAGGTAAGCGAATAAAAAACATAGCAAGGAAACATAGCAAAGAAAAATTAAAATGAAACCTCTATACATTCTGTACTTGATAGATATCACACTGTTTGGGACCTATACAAATATACTACTCGATTAACTGCTAAAAATGAACTTACAACAATCAATAATCAAAACCATCTAAAAAGGAAAAAGAAAGGCTCGAAAAAAAGTAACCACTGCAGCACAGAGAAGAAGAATAATAGACAAACGATTTCAAGCACAGTACCATACAAATCTGAATATAATTGTTGTACCAATATAGCACACAAATACTAGTCATTGCTTGCCTTTCTTTTGGTGTTCGCCTAGAACAAACTCTGAATACAGATTCTTCAGTGCAATCACAAGCGTCAGTATAAGCGGGCCCATTATTGCACCCTAACCATTATAGAATGCAAAACAAGATTTTAGGTATTGCAAAACAAGACTTGGTTGGTCTCGATTTAGCAGCTGAGAGTAAATCATTACAAAATAAGCTTAAATGGAAGCATAAGTGCTCAAACAAGTGTTACTTGTAAAAAAACTCAGCATTGTTGGAATTTACTGTGTAAACCAGAAGTAAAAGCTGGTACTATACCGTATATGTATATAAAAAATGGGTACAAATTTGAAATATAATTGAGTTGGATTAGCTGCCGAGCTATCCAAAGGGATGTATGTTTGTATTGCATCGCCTATGCATAAAGGCAGTCCAAAAAGACCTTTAAAACATTGTTTCATCAGCCTGGTTTCAGCCTTTCAGCTACGAGGCCACATCCTAGTGCTTAAGCAAACATTAAGTAATTTAACTACCACAACAACAAAAACTGAACCCAGGCTAACCAGGTTTGAACCAAATTACTAAAACACAAGTAGAAATGAAACAATTACCTCCAAAACATTCGACAAGAGAGCCACACCACCAATAATACTCAAGCCAGTAAGGTATGCATTGTAACCCGGTATCTCCTCCTGTATAACTTGTGTACCATAATCCATCAGAATTAGATGTGAAGCCGTTACAATGGCTGCTTTCACATATCTCCCCTCCAACAACAGCTGCCCAGCCGCAAAAAGTGATGACAGCCATGGGGGCAAAATTGGAACTAAAGGACTTATGAGGGCAAAAGCCGTGGAAGTGTACACGAAGTGCACCTCAAAGAATCTGAATAGCAACCATGTGAGGCAGCCTTGGAAGATGGCCAGCTTTGCAGTGGCCAACAGCACGCTGCTGATCGCATGGTTAATCACCTCCACGCACCGATCTTTAACTCGTTTTGAGATAGGTAACATCTCAATTACTTGCTCAGTGGCCCCACCTGACTCAGCTGTTATTAAATAGTACAAAAGCCAGAGGAAAACCATGAGCTGGGATACGAAATTTAAAAAATTTGCCGCACCAGAGACTACACGGAGTGTGATAGAGAAGACCAGGTTTGCACTCCCGCCTAAAACTGATGTGCCACCAGAGAGCACCCGTTTTAGGATCTCAGCTCCTTGCAAGGCCAATTCTTTTGCCTTTACAACCAAATCTACTCTGGTAACCAACAATTCTCTGAAGAATGAATCCAGTTCCTATAAATCTCGGCCCATTCCCGATTTTTTACCCTAGTAGTAATATCTTGTAATTTGGAACTGATCATAACTGTTGACCCATTCATGACAGGGTCAACAGCGCTAACGGGTGCAGCTGATTGTGAAATTAAGAAATGCCGAAACCCATTAGTGAAATCAGTTAGGTTGTATGCATCAGCCACTTGGTCAATTTGATCCCAGACTGTCTCGTAAACCATACCGGAGTATTTGTCGACCAAACCCGGAATGTCATTGTCATCCATCCATTGTTTAAACCCGATCCGCTCTGCGTAATTGTTGTTTTGGACATGAGATTTGAGGGTAAGAACAACATCTCTGCCTTCTACCCCGATTTTGTAAGAGAAAAATGCTCCACCGGCTAAGAGCCCTAGGATCATGCCAAGCATTAAGCCAACGGCCACGATCGTTTTCAGGGTATGCGAAGGAGATGATATGGCTTTGGAAAGTGAACGATGAAGTAGCAAATGGTTAGGATTTATGAAGATGGAGAAGAAGAAAAGGATACCAAGGGAGAACGCCAGGCCGAAGTGAGTAGACAAATGGAGGAAGAGGTAACTCGAGAGGAGCCAGCGGAGGAGTCGCGGGAACGAGGGGGATGGGGGGAGGGGTCGCCGGAGTATGGCGGCGCGTGCATCGGCTAGGGTCATAGCAGATGACCGGAGAGCAGCGGCGGGGAGAGCGAGGAGGGTGGCGACCACGCCTTGCTTGAGAGGTTGGTCCCAGAAGGAGACGACCGCGCCTTGCACCTCTCGAAGGGGAATCGAGCAGAGGATCGCCCATTGGATCGGGCGGAGGAAGTCGGAGAGTAGGAGGTAGAGACTGTACATAGTCACGAGGCAGAGCGCGAGGCCGGCGTGAGCCATGGCTATGTAGACAGCGAGTCGAGTTGACGGGTCTGTGATTAAGTAGTTAGAGGAAGAGCTTAGCTGGTGGTGGGATTCCGGAGGAAGTGAGGGGTCCAGCGTGGAGCGGAGCGAGGCGGAGCGAAACATCTCCGCCCATGGAGGGCTCACGGTAGGGTTAGCATTTTGGGATTTGGAGGAGGTTTCTTTCTTGACCTCCATGTGTTTGTCGAAATGCCTCCGAGTGTTTGTTCGCTCTGCCTTCGACGTTCTCCGGAGGAAACGGAGGCGAGGAAAGAAGAAGAGAAGGGAAGAATAATTGAGGAGACTTTTATTAGTGTCCCCCTACAAATTTTTTTATTGACACAAAAAAAATTAACCCAAATATTTAATAAGATGTACAAGTCTACCCTCTATTGTGAGTATTATCTCTCTCTCTCTCATCCATTATTATTAGTGCATACTTTATGTTTTATTTTAAAAGTACTTCAAATATACGAAAATAAAAATTATAGTTTTTTTATATAACTTTTAACTTGAGATTATATCATTTATTATTTTTAATTGGATAGTTTTATTTTAATAGTAAATATTCAGTATCAAAACTATTTTATTTGTATAATAGAAAGTATTTGATAGAATAATTGAAGAAAAAAAACGCAAGAAAAATACAAAAAAAAATACTCCATACCTAATAAAAGGTCATAATTTGATATCATGCCCTCATATTATTTTAGAAGTATGTAACATCCCAAACTTTGAGATTAGCATGTTTAGTTGTAAAACAAGAATAGCTAGAATAGTCAAATCAAAAATAGCTATTGTTTGTCTTATTAGAATAGTCAAATCTCAAAACCTTTAGGAATAACCTATTCTAATAAGACAAAAAATTTGGATTCCCTATTCTAGTTATTCTGACCCAACCAAACACCGAATAGGCTATTCCGAATAGCCTAACCTCAAAAATAGTCTATTCTCAATCCAACCAAACATTCCTAGTACATGGAAATAGTCATGATAACAAACTTTAATTGTATTTCAAAATAAAATGAATGATATCAGGGAATTGTATCAAAGTATATCTCCTAAAATATATTTTTAATAGTAATATTAGATTTATAAACATAAATTCTTTACGAATGAAAAAAAGTTACACATCATTTAAATAAAATTTGTGATTACAAAACAAGCAATAGAGGAATAGATAAAATATTTACTCAATTCATAAGAATGAATTAGGAAATATGAACTTATTTTTTTTCTTATTTAGTTTATGTATGATATTTAATCAATTGATATGTATGTTTTAACCGATTGGAAAGATTCAAAAGATTCAAATTTAATTAAAATAATTCTAAAATTTGGTGATTATGAACCTTACAATTTACAAACAATTAGGCAATTAGGCCCCTCCTAAAATTTGTTTTTAATGAATGATTATCATTTCCCGCTCGTGCTTCCTACTTCCATCCCCCCCTAATTAGCTTACACGTGAACATTTCTGGAGAGCACCACCTTATTTTTGGGTAAATATTTTAACGGAGCAGTTTTGGCTTCATGCAGCGCACTCACATATACCGCTGTTTTGATTTTATAATCTGTGCACTGCATGAAGCCAAAACTACTCTGTTAAAAATCCTTTCCCTTTGGTTTTGGGCACAAGCTACTAACTATTTAATATTAAGGTTTGGCAGACATAATTGTTTTATAAAAGTTAAAAATAATTGAAGGCTTCATTGATTATGGTGTGTATGGAGTAGTTGTTTAGCTGTCTTTTATTCTAAAAAAAAATAATTAAGATTGGGATAATTAATTAGTTATAAATATGATTTGGCAAGCATTGTTGTTTTATATGAATGTTATCTACCGGAAGAGCCTCACTAATTGTCGTATATATAAAACATTTATTTGGTCGTCTATTCCTGATTTTTGTTTTAAATATAACCTATTTTAAATATTTTAACAGAACAAACACCATTGATTTGGTTTTTATAAAAAACAGCTCCACCGATCCTACTATTGATTTCTGTGGTCAAATTGTATAGATGGGTCATAAAATAACTTCACCGATCTGGCGGATCGGTGGAGCAAACGTGTCTGTGTCTCCACTGATCCACAGAGTCGTTTTTTGTAAAATCCAAATCAATGGTGCTTGTTTTGTTAAAAATATTAAATTTGGTTCTATTTAAAAAAATCTCTATTCCTACTCGTACTTATTAATTGTTTTATATTATTTATATAAAAAACATTGCATTAAATGTATTTATTAATTGTTTTATATTATTTATATAAAAAAACATTGCATTAAATTTACCCATAAAACTTAGATTTAGTTTTGAGTTGGAATGTTGAAAAGTACTCCGATATTTTTATTAATACCCAAAAAAAAAACAAATTGTCAAATCTGCCCCCACTCCAAACTTATTTTTAAATCTACCCCAACTGCCCGTCCACTGGGCGGTCCACTTTCCTTAGCTGACCGCCCAGCAGCCGGGCGGTCCACTTTTCACAGCTGACCGCCCGGGTGCTGGGCGGTCCACTGTTATTTATTTTATTTTTTATAAGATTTTATGTTTTAATTTGTTTGAATGTTTTATATTAAATTGTTGTAATGATTTGTTTGAATATTTTATATTAAATTATTGTAATGATTTGTTTGAATGTTTTATATTAAATTGTATGATATATATTTATTATTTGTTGACGATTATATTTTTACAATTGACGATTATTTTTATATGTTATGTACTTGTGTAGTTTTAATATAATTGATTAGTTTTATATTAAGTTTGTTAATGTTTAAATGTTTCTAAATGGTAATCTAAATAGTAAGTCTAAACAACAAAAGTAGGTAATCTAAATGGTAAGTCTAAACATGAAACATAACAGTTCAAACATGAAATATAATAATCCAAACTAAAATACTAGAAACCTATTAAACTAAAAAAAATATAAAAACCCTAACGGCGACGACGAGGGCGAGGTCCGGAGAGCTCCAACCTAGTAGGTGCATGCCGGTCGGGCCTTGGAGATTGCGATATTTAGTTTGGTACCAGAGATGGGGCATGCCGACGGTTTATCTACAGGGGGGACTATGGTGATGCTCTTCGACGGAGACTCACGGGTGACGGATCTAGGACTTACTTGCCTTTCGGCCCGATCCATGCTCGTTCGGTATATTTAAATGAAACTGACATTTTTAGAAAATGTAGTTATTTATTCATCTTCTAATAATAATAATGAAAATAAATTGTGTGCAGATTTTGACCGCTATTAGAGGAGTGGCACACAGCTTGGTGTGCATGGCGAGAAAAAGTTGGAGAGCGATAGGATGTCAAATACTCCAACACAGTGCACCGATCGTGGAGGACTCTGGCTGGGACGGGGGCCTCGTTGATATGTTGTACGATGCTGGGGAGGAGCCCCTATATACGCTGATGAGATGCCGCCACCTCCTGCAGGTAATAATATGTCATACAAATGATCATTATTAAGTGTCTCTCTAAAAGATCATTCTTATTAATTTATCTTCATTTCTGCAGATGATGACTCGGGTTGGGCGATCCACCAATGGGTGTTGAACAACAACGCGTGGAACACGTACTACAACGAGCATGGAGTTACAGTGCAGCATACCGAGGTAGCAAAAGTTTATTATTTAATTAATTTACTCGTTACTTCTATGTATGTAGCAAAATTAACATTGTTTACATGCAGACCGAGCATGGAGATCAAGTGCAGCAGTCTGTTTTCTCATTGGATGACCTCACTGGAGATGAGGGCGGATGGGAGCCAGCTAGCTCCTACAGACCGCAGTATATGGAGCCCAGACAGCACGACGGCGAGGCCAGTGGGAGTGGGGCGCAGACTGCAAATGGCTTTGCCTCTGCTATATTTGGCACACCGCCTCCGGTCACGTATCCTCCTACTTGGGAGGCCGATCCATGGGTGTTGCGTACACAGGCGGGGATCCATGAGGAGCATGCATTACACCTGGGGGAGGACCCATGGGCGCGCGAGGCCGTACACGATGACATGCAGGTGGATGAGGTTCACCAGAGGCGTCCGCCTTCGCAGAGGGACCGCCATGCACCTACTAGGTTGGAGCTCTCCGGACATCGCCCTCATCGTCGCCGTTAGGGTTTTTATATTTTTTTAGTTTGATAGGTTTCTAGTATTTTATGTTTGGATTATTATATTTCATGTTTGGACTGTTATGTTTCATGTTTAGACTTACCATTTAGATTACCTACTTTTGTTGTTTAGACTTACCATTTAGACTTACCATTTAAAAACATTTAAACATTAACAAACTAAATATAAAACTAATCAATTATATTAAAGCTAGACAATTACATAACATATAAAAATAATCGTCAATTATAAAAATATAATCGTCAACAAATAATAAATATATATCATACAATTTAATATAAAACATTCAAACAAATCATTACAACAATTTAATATAAAACATTCAAACAAATTAAAACATAAAACCGCCATAAAAAAAAAAAACAATAGCGGACCGCCCAGCAGCTGGGCGGTCAGCTATGAAGAGTGGACCGCCCGGCTGCTGGGCGGTCAGGTGGGAAAAGTGGACCGCCCAGTGGACGGGCGGTTGGGGTAGATTTAAAAATAAGTTTGGGGTGGGGGCAGATTTGATAATTTGTTTTTTTTTTTTAGGGTATTAATAAAAATATCGGATACCTATCTTAAAACATAGTAAACAAATTTCAAAAATTATAAAATTTCATTTCAACTATAATTTAGTATGAATATCATGTTGAGCAGTTCGGGTCAACAATTTTGACTTTAAAAACAAAAATATGAAATATGAGGTATAATGAGGTACGTATGAAAAACACGAGTTATTGGAAACCTCTAATATTTAATAGTTGTTGAGCAGTCCAGATGTGGCCCAATCTTAAATTGTCCAGTTCAAGGCCCTTTATTAACTTATAAGATGTGATCTTATAATTCTTTTGGAAACAAAGCATACTTTATCATACAATTATTTATAATATGAGGATGATTTGGTTAGTACCGAAGTATGTTCTTACAAAATGTTTTTATTACAAGTATGATTGTGAATGTCGATCTTACAATTATTTTGAATCTCAAAGAAAATTTTATTACAAGAGGAGGGTTCCAATGCACCCAAATTTCTATGCTCCCAATGCATCTAATTTTTTATCTCCTTTATTTCTATTTTCAAAGTCCGAACAGTCGATCTGAACCGCTCAACATGATCTTCATAATGAATTATGCTTGGAGATCAAATTTTATATTTTTTTTAGAATTCTTTTACTATTTTTTACGATTTGTACAAAATTATTGTTTCAAAGAGATTCTGGACCATCCGATAAAGTGATTTTGTATCTATCTTAAAAAATAGTAAAAAATATAAAATTTGGTCTCCAAGCATATTTTATTATGAAGGTCATGTTGAGCGGTTCAGATCGACTGTTCGGACTTTGAAAATAGAGAAAATAAGAATTGAGTGCATTGAGAGCATAGAAAAGAGGGTGCATTGGAACCCTCCTCTTATTACAAATATGAGGATGATTTGATATAGCATGTAATGTATAATATTTAATTTGAGAATATATTGGGAAAAAAAAACATAAATTATTCGGATGTGTTTCTGAAAAAGGTTGGAAATTGTCATCATCCCAAGGTATCTGAGGTGCAATTTATATGAACGGATGGTTCAGATTAGTTGTTTGCATTTAATAGCATTACGTAATATTTGAAATACATTTTATTTCGGCTCAATCAGCTTGGGAACCTAGCGAAGGACCCGAATTTTTATTGTTACCATCTGCAAACATCCGAATTAAATGAATATAACCCTGTTGGGGCTCTTATCAATACTACCACTCTCGCTAATTCAGTTCGTGCACCAAATAGGCTGGTGCGTGGACTGTGTTGGCGCACCAGCCTGTGCGCGGACCTAGTTAGCGCACCAGTTGTTTGCCTATTAAGGCACCACCTCAGATAACTGTGCTCATTCCATTCGACACAAGGCAGCAGGCAGCAAAGAGCATTCTCGCAAAGACCAAAGAGTAAGTTTTTTTCACTCTAGTCCTTTATATTTTTTTAATTATTTAATTACTTTTTTAATTTTTTGTAAATTTATTAAATGTTAGGTTTGTTCTGTACTTCATTATTAAGTGTCTCTCTAAAAGATCATTCTTATTAATTTATCTTCATTTCTTACAGTATCCAACCCCAGAAAATATTCAATATCGGCCCGGATTTAGATTTCAGAGGTATAACTAGGGAAGTGTACCAGGAACTTGGTATTGACCCGAATTATTACGAACTGGTAATTTCCGCAAGGATCAATATTGGTCAAGGCAACCAAACATGGTTCCAACAGCTCCCTGTACTATACGATAGCAGTTGGGGGTTGTATACCCAGATGACATTGAATTTGACAACACCTTTCAAGTTCCTAGAGTTATATGTGGTTGCCAACCCCAGACAGAACCCTAGACAGAACCGTAGACAGAACCCTAGTCGGGGCATGGATAGATCCCTTTGTTGGAACCCTAGACAGAACCGTAGATAGATCCCTTTGTTGGAGGCAATAAAAAGGGCAAATCCCGGAACTGTGTATGAAATTGTTTCGAAGCCTTCACAAAAGGCAGGGTATCGGTATTTCATGAGGTTGGCATGGGCATGGGGACCGTGTATAGAAGCAGTAGGTCACCTCAGACCCGTCATCAGTATCGACTCATGTTTCTTGTCAGATAGATACAAGGGTAGGTTGTTGATTGTCACCGAATATGATGCGGAGAACCAGTTAATCCCACTAGCATTTGGATTGTAGAGAGCGAAGAGTTTGAGAATTGGGGATGGTTTATGAAGTGGGTGCGGGAGAATGTAATTGGTCCGAATAGATTCATGTGTGTGGTCTCTGACCGGCACAAGGGCATAAAAAAGGTGTTCATTCAAGATGATCTGGGTTGGTCAGAGGAGAACGGGCAGTGTGCCCACCGGTTCTGTTCTCAACACGTGTTTGAGAATTTTGAAAAACACACTCAGGATAAAATTGCTTCTAAATTCTTCAAGATGATGGTTAAAAAGAAGAAGCGAAGAAGATTACAAGATGGCCTTGATGCAATCGGAAGGCGAAATCCTGATTGGCTGACATACTTGGATACATGTGGCAAGTATAATGAAAATGACGAGGAAGAACCAGCTAAGCCATGGAAGGTTTATCAAGCTATGGACGACGGGAGTCGTTGGGCCATAATGACCAGCAATGGTTCCGAATCGCTGAACAATGTCTTCAAAACTTCTCGCAGGTTTGTTATTCACAATTTACATAGTTTACAATTAATGAAATATTTTAGGTTATCTTTATTTTAATTGTAAACTATAATTATCGTAGGTTACCGGTTTCTGCAATTATTGAGGAGACGTTTTACAAGTGCGTCACATGGTTCGTTGAAAGAAGAGAGAAGGCCGTGCAATGCCAACAAGAGGGTCGACTTTTCTCCACTCGTACGCACTTGAAGTTGAACAAGCACATCCAGAAGACTAGCAAAATGAGCGCGGTTGCATTCAATAGATCCGGAGAATTTATGGTGACATCACATGGTGAGAAAATTCCATTTGATATTGAGGCAGGCAAATGGGTGTACACGTCCCAAGACTGTAGATACAAGGTCGTTGTGAAGAACAACCATGAGGTGGAATGCTCTTGCCAAAAGGCTCAGCTCACCGGAATACCATGTGTTCATGTAATGGCAGTGTGTCATATAAGGTACAAATGTGTGTTAAAATTTTATAATAATCTTGGATGATGAAACTTACAAATATGTGAAAAATATAGGAACTATGATCCAAATGTCTTCGTAAATTACTATTACAACATTCAAACGCTTATCGACATATGGAGTGGAGAATTCCACGTGTATGACAATCAAGATGATTGGCCGCCGCACGAAGGGGATATCTTAACGCCAGAGCACCGGTTAGTGAAGTTGGGTCAGAGAAGACACAACCGGATCCCAATGTGGATGGACATACTGGAAGGAAGGACAAGGGGTCAGCAGACCAACAGAGCTACCCTCGAAAGAAATGCGAGAAGGAGAAGGGATGCTAGGAACCGTACCCAATAATGTCATAGTTAGAGCTTTCTGTTTATGTATTAAGGTTAGGATTTTCGGGTTATGTATTATGGTTAGGGCTTTCGGTTCTGTATTAAGGTTAAGGCTTTCGGAACTATTTTATGTATTGTGTGTTATGTTTTAATGTATTATGACTGCGGAATATGTATTATTGTGTGTTTTGTGTTATGTTTTATGTATGGTGTGTTGTTATGTTTTAATGTATTATGTATTGCGGAATATGAAATCTAAAATACGCAACTGTAGGGCACAGAAAGTTGCACAGTTGGTATGGAAGGTGTGTGCATATGTATTTAAATGTCTCATGGTTCAATGCTCTCGATTGGTTAAAGAACATCGAACTTGAAACATTCATTTCTTTCTTTCTGCTATTCCTTCCGGTTCACCCTCGACAGACCTACGATTCATAATCAGCCCATCGAGAGAGTTTAATGATTGTGGGGACGTTTAACTCCCAGCGGGCGCAAGCCCCCGCTGTTAATTACATCAGATGACCCTTCCAAGCCATACTGAATACCTCGTTCATTCCAGGATTTGAAGCCTATTTGTTGTGAATTGAATAAATGGGCTAAAAGGGGAGAACTCATATACTTGGTCTTTTTGTGTTCCTTTGATTATCATTGTTTTAGGTATTTAATTAATATGTATGCACAAGATTCAATAAATGTTATTAAAATACATTTATTATACATTTTTATTTATTTTAGAAACATATTTGTATTTGAGAAAATATATTTGTGCTTTATTTATATTTTATTTAAGAGGAAATGATTTAAACATGAAGGAAAGGGTGTTTTGGTCATTTGGCAGGTTGTATGTTGTTTGATTATGCTTGATTTCGATTTAGAAATATGAAGGATTTAATTTGGGTTCATTTAGAGTTGGTTTGAGTTGATTTGGATTTGAAATGAAGAAGTTATGGCCAAAAGGGCTGGAAAGGGCTTGTTTGTGAAGTTTATGTTTTTCAGGGACTTATTTGTGAAGCTGAAAGGATTGAGATTTGTAATTTGGATTTGAGATGAAGTTTGGGCTGTAAGTGGGATTTCCAAGGACTTTGTTTCAGAAGTTTGCAAGACGTCAAGGACTGATTTGTGGATGTCGAAGGACTGCACTTGTGATTTCTTTTGTCATAAGGGTCTGTTTGAAAAAAGGTTTCGATTCTTTGTTATTCGGGGCTTTGAGATCTGTATTGATCCTTCAAGGTTTGTGTTGAGGGCCTCTTGCTACTGCTGCCTTCATGTTCTTCGTGGTTTCGGTTAATTCTTTTGCGAATTGGATTTGTAGAGGAGTAACTCTTGCCAGCGTTCGACATTGCTTTAAATGAATGTCAACGACTCCTTTTTCATGGGATTTGATCATATGATGGCATGGTTTTAACCTGCAAGTTTGAAACATTAGATCTGGAGGGCATATGAGAATTTTAGCACATTATTTCTGGGTCTTAAGATCGCACAAAGACACGGGTGACGTGGGAGCTGCTACTTTTACATGTGCAGTTTTTTTTTTACCAGTTTGGTCAGTTTTTGAGACTTCATATCTTTCAGTTCACTTGATGGTTTTAAATGGAATTTTGCCGTCTTATACTATGATATCAGGACTATAAGTCGGCCAACTTTCATGATTTTTCATAGTGTTTAGCTATGTCAAACGGAAATTCCAAGTAGTGACCAGCAGTTTTCTGTTTTTTCTGAACTGCTGAACTTCGAAGGTCGATTCCTGCCAATTGGCTACACCAAATCTTGTATCCTGCATATGAAAATGTTCGTTTAGTCATGATCTATATGCATGTATAACAGTTTTGCAAAACTCTATTCAGAGCTATGCCAAATGTGTGTTTTCGTGCAGAGGTGTCTGCTGGTAAATGGAGCAGCAGTTTTTTTGTTTTGCTGAACTTTGAAGACCATTTCCGACAATTGGCTAAACCAAATTTTGTATTCTTTATATGGTTTTACAGAGGGGAATTCAATCTATAACTCTGTGGAATTTCATGGGATTTGGAGTTCTTTTTCTATGCTTAAAGGCCATGCAAAGGCAGGGGTATCTGCTGGTATTTTATTTTCAGCTGCTGTTTCGCTATTCTGACGACCAATCTTTAAAAATTTATTCTGGACAATCTACAAAGCCAAATTTTTGGTTCTTTTTATGAGAATGTAGAGAAAAGTCTATTCTATACGCATGCCAAATTTCAAGATCTTTGCACTTTCCTAGCCATGTTTAACAGGTGCTTGAGTGCAGAGATAGACTGGTAAAAGATGCAGTTTTTCTTTTTACAGTTTTGGTATTTCCATTTTGAAAAGCTGAACTTCAAAAATTCATATTAAATCGAAATAAAATCCAAATAATATGAACTTTGTGTCCATCTTGTGTGTTTTGAAGTTATTTACATCTTGATGCAGTCCATTTTGCATTTTGGCCTTTATTCTGGTCTAGATTAATCATTTTACCAGAGAGGGTCATTTCAGTCCAGTACCAGTTTTGTTTGCTGACAATTATTTTTGTAAAATTTGTACAAGATAGACGACAACTCCGATTCGAGTGTTCTTGGTACCAAAATTTTCAGGAAAGCACAATCTATATCCTCAAAAAGTTTCAAGAATTTAGAAGGCCTAAATCTATTTTTAATTTGTGACTTTGTAAGAGGCATGTTCTGGGACAGCAAGCTTATTTACTATTTTTTTTTGTATTGTAGAAAGCTAACTTTAAAAATAGCTAGTAAATCGTGTAAAAATGTTATAAATGTAAAGTTTGAGTCTAAATTGTGTGTTTTTGAGTCCTCTATCTAACTGTGTATTTGGATTTCTGGTTTGAGTTTTCGTATCAGTCTGCACTGGCTGTTTTACCATAACAGGTCAATTTCACTGTTTTAAGGGTTTTCTTTGCATCAACCACATTTGCATGGTGCTTTGTTACTAAGTTTGGTTTGGTACCGTACCAGAAACAAAGGAAAGAAGATCAAAGTTTCAAAAGTTCATTTAATCAAGAGGTTTGAATATCAAAAGGATGTCAAAGTATAATTTTTGCAAGAAGACCTTTGGTTTTTGTTGAAATCATGATTTAAGTTTCTTTATCTTGATTAGAGGACAAATCATTGAGATTTCATTAGGTTAAAGATGTAAATGACATGGAACAAGTTCAACTTGTTGTCTATTTACACTTTGAACCTTCTATCTCTCATTGTTTGCAAATAGATCCTCAAATATACATGTTACTTGGCTATTTCAGCATTATAACATTATATTTATGAGATTTCCTCTTTACAAACAAGTCCTTTGGATCATTTAGGTTGAGAGAATAATAGGGGAGACCTCATGGCTCAACCCTACTACCTCTTGTGTTTAATTTTTTTTTATTGTCACTTTATTATTCTTTTAACTTCTTCATAAGATAATTAATATAGCTTCCATATGAAGGGAGACCTCATGGCTCAACCCTCATACTTCTACTACTTAATTATTTTTAGAAGAAGCTAAAAGAGTTAAAGAAAGAAAGAAGCATCAAAGACCAAAACTTTATATTTTTCCATTTTTTGTTTAATGAGCTCCAATAGAAAGAAATGATAAAATATTTAATTTCATTTTTGAAGAAGAAGCAAGAAAATTCAATATAAGAAAATCCAAATATTCACATATGCATATTTTTTGTTTAGAATCATAGGCTTAATATTAGCTATAAAAGCTACCAAATGCCTCCTCTATTTTATTTTTCATTTTTAAACCTTTTAATATAATATTTGATTATTATATAAAAGGAGCTCATTTATTTATATTATTTCATGCTTCTAAACTCATTCATATGAATTAGAAACACTCAATCCTCATCAAACCCGAAATTAAAAGAAAGGAGAAAAGGAAGAGATTAACAAATAAAAGCTCCAATTGCATAAAAGGGAAAGAAAGAAAATCTCAAAGCAAGAACATCTTTTTATTTCTTCATGATTAACATACATGAACATTAAGCTCCATTGAGCTTTTACATTGCAAAATCCTAATCTCTACTTATTTCTATTTTTAATTTTGGATGAGGAGGAAGAGGTTTCGGCCTTGGGGTGTATTTCTTGTGTTTTTTTTTTTTTTTGTGTGGTATATATATTGTATATGTGGGTTGTCTCTCTATTGTGTCTCCTCTATTGTATCTTTTTTCTTCTTCTTCAAATGAGGGGTTTATATAGGCTATGGCAAGGGGTAGAGCCTAAGGTTTAGAGGAGCCTTGTTGGCATGATCCCCACCACTCCTTTGCATTAACTCTCATCCAAAGGTTTAGATGCATCCAAGTGTCATGCTTATCCCTCAAGCTTGAAGAGAATATTCTTGGCATTTTAGCATCTTCATTGGTCATGTGACATGTGTCCATTGGAGCAAAAATATCTAGATCATATTCTAGAATATATTATTCCCTCCTATTTTGACATCTTCATTGGTAGTGTGACATGTGTCCATGGGAACAAAAATATCTAGATCATATTCTAGAATATATTCTTCCCTCCTATTTTGACATCTTCATTGATAAAGTGACATGTGTCCATGAGAATAAAAATATCTAGAGCATATTCTAGAGCATCTTCATTCTTTTGGGCCTTGCAACAATTGGGCTAGCCTATTCATTTAAATTCGGCCAACTCCAGCAGCCCCGATTTTTGGTTCGGCCACAGGCCCGATTTTTTATTTCACTTCAATTGGAGCAGCACATTTCGTTGCCCTTTAACTTTCGGCCAATTAATTCATTTCTTCGGCCAATGCAACCATGTATAATTTAAGTCAAATAATTGAACTCAAATTATCATAGCAGCTCCAAGTTTCGGCCATAATTAAATATATTATTTTCTTTGTCATTTCGATTTGAACTCAAAATCGTGAGCTTCGAATCATTTCATCATTTTTAAAATCCCGACTTTTTCGGGTCAAACAAATGCCCCCCACCTGGGTGAGGTGGGAAGACCTTAGAATTGAACAACTTAGCCAGGTGCCTCCAGTGTTCCTCTTGAACTTTATGGAATTCTTTCTGAGTTGCTTTTCTTGTTTGAATCTCAGATATTTGAACTCCATATTGGGCATTGAGCTTGAAAGCAGGTCTGATCATCCTCTTCGATCACATCCACTTCAGAAGGTATGTTATCTTTATCTCATCTTGCTAAATACTTGCATGGTTGGGTAAGGGTTGAACGTGTATTCTTCGAGGTTTGTCTGAGTAATTATTCCCTTGGTCATATATAGGGGGCTCAGGCAGTGACTATACTCCGAACACACATTCATGGGGAAAACCTGTCTAACCGAGGAGGAATTACAGGCAAGAAAGTTTATCTCTGATCTAGTGCGGAGACCATGCGGGTAATTTCGCAAAATTAAGGGTTTAGATAAGTGGGTCTTCTGATTGTAGGCATAATCTTGGATTTTGATCCAGTTTATCTCGTGTGCTTCTCTTTGGGGTCTTGGCTAACCATGGTTGGTTTTGGCTGTATCTCGGGATCTTCTTGGGTCATATCAAGTTGGAACTTGGTTTTGATTGTAGTTTAAGGTCTTTTCGGACTGTTGATGTGGTTTAAGGTCTTCTTAGACCATTGGTGTAGTT
The DNA here is from genome assembly GCA_025461045.1 of Carex parvula. Classification (NCBI taxonomy): domain Eukaryota; kingdom Viridiplantae; phylum Streptophyta; class Magnoliopsida; order Poales; family Cyperaceae; genus Carex; species Carex parvula. The sequence continues at coordinate 120,645 of JAJGRW010000782.1, forward strand.
TAAAGTCATTTCGGACCATGCTTGGTTGGGACTTGGTTTTGGTTGTAGTTTAAAGTCTTTTCGGATCATGGTTGTAGTTTAAGGTCATTTCGGACCATGCTTGGTTGGGATTTGGTTTTGGCTTGTAGTTTAAAAGTCTTTTCGGACTATTGGGGTAGCTTAGGGTCTTTTCGGACCATGCTTGTAGTTTAAGGTCATTTCGAACCATGCTTCTTCATTGTTTGATTGATCGTGCAGGTGTTCTTTTCACCCGACACAAGCCTATGACGGCCTTTGCATTTTTCCATGGGGAGGTGGGAGCTTGCACCTTTCTTCGCTTTTACGTTCAGTTTGGATTCCTTCTTATCCATTGACGAGGTCGTGGATCCTGAAATCAAAACATTCCAAACCTCGGCAGTATCCAAATCTTAAAGTACTTTATTTTTGTTGGATGTTCATTTTGCTTTTATCATATTTATTATGTTTGAATTTTTTTTATCTTGCCTTTAAGCAAATCCGCATAAGGAATTTGTTAAAGATGTTCACAGAAATGAAATTTAATCATGAAATTTAACCTTGGAAAAATTTTATGTTCATCCCACAAAGTATCTTACTCAATATCCCTTGAATAAAATGCTTAATCAACATGTTTTGTAAATTTTCTTGGATTGAAGGTGTCAAAATTTATCTTTTTCTTTATATATCAATGCTCGGAAAGTTGTTCAATTTTATTTGCTGGAATAAACATAATAAGACTCTTCCCTACTCATCATAATATTACCACGTAGAATAGGGTGCTATGCATACTCATGACTTAAAACCTTTTCATTGCACGGATACAAACATGGGGTGATGCGTCACGAATGCACCCATGAACTTTATCAGGTCTAAATCAGCGGAGTAGTGTGTCGAGAAAATTACTCCTATATTCTTTCTTTTCATTGTTTATCTTTCTCTCTCTTTTTTTATTTCTTCCTCACAATTTTTCCTTTTCTTTTTCTTCACTTCTTTTTTTTTTTATGCGTTTGTGTCCCCTTTTTTTTTTTATGAAATCGAATTATTTTTCCGGGATCAATTTACAAAAAGAAAGATATATCCCAACACCTTTAGTCTTAAGGAGTTTATACAAAACCTATCAAGTAAGCTATTTATACGAGGGACTTCTTTCATTTAATATGGGATTAGCCAAAATTATTCAAAATATCAGAAAATGTTCTTGAAAAATTTTCAAAGTTTGCCCAAATTTTCTTTCAAACTTCATTTTTGCAAACAACTTTCATAATTTTTCATTTGCGAATTGCTTTGTTTTATTTTCTCAGATTAAATTTTCTCTACTGCTTTAGAAATAAACTGAGAAATTTTAAGGAGAACAAAGGACAAAGTAGTACTCACAATTTTCATTGCCCAATGAATTCGATGTGTTCTCCTCTTGACTCCTTATCTTCCATGCAGAGTCAGATTAGGTTGTAGCATGCGTGCTTAATCACAGGATCGGAGGGATTCTTGACTGCCCCCAGGGTGTTCTTGCGGTGGCTACACCTTGCTTGATCATCGTGCCATATGTGTCTCTTTTTTGTGATTTTCTCTTTTTTTTTTTTGGAATCGAACTTTCTAAGTTTTCTCCAATCGGGTTCTAAGCGATCAAATAAACTATATTGGCTCGATTCTTTTCCTTATTCTTCTTCTTTCTCTTTTTGGGGCCGAATTCTTTGAGCTTTCTTTAATCGGGTTCTAAGCGATCAAATAAACCCGTCTAATTCGGTTTTTCTCTCAAGCCTTCCAAACCTTCTCCAATCGGGTTCTAAGCGATCGGATAGCCTTGTTGACTTGACTTTCTCCTTTATTCTCTTTTTGTCGACGAACTCTTCAAGCCTTCTCCAATCGGGTTCTAAGCGATCGGATAAACTTGCTTAGCTCGGTTTTTCTCCTGTACCTTTCAAGTTTTCTCCAATCGGGTTCTAAGCGACCAGATATACTTGTCAGAGTCAGGGTTTAATCCTAAATCTTCTGAATCTCCCCCATCGGGTTCTAAGCGACAAGGCATCTTCATTGGACTCAAGCTGTACCTCAAGCCTTCTGCATCTATTCAATCGGGTTCTAAGCGATCAAACATCTTCAGCTGGCTTAGGTTTGGTCATGCGCCGTCCCACTTAAGGTTACACCGGCCATATGGAAACCCGTTAAGATTGATGCTCAAACACGCTGCCCCCACAAAAAAGGCTACACCAGCATGTATGACTACGTAAAAACCGTCCCACTTAAGGGTAACACCGGCCATACGGAACCCGTTAAGGTCGAACTTTCATTCATGCTGCCCCCACAAAAAAGGCTACACCAGCATGTATGACTACGTAAAAACCGTCCCACTTAAGGGTAACACCGGTCATACGGAACCCGTTAAGATCGAATTTTCATTCATGCTGCCCCCACAAAAAAGGCTACACCAGCATGTATGACTACGTAAAAACCGTCCCACTTAAGGGTAACACCGGTCATACGGAACCCGTTAAGGTCGAATTTTCATTCATGCTGCCCCCACAAAAAAGGCTACACCAGCATGTATGACTACGTAAAAACCGTCCCACTTAAGGGTAACACCGGTCATACGGAACCCGTTAAGGTCGAATCTTCATTCATGCTGCCCCCACAAAAGAGGCTACACCAGCATGTATGACTACGTAAAAACCGTCCCACTTAAGGGTAACACCGGTCATACGGAACCCGTTAAGGCTGATTCTCACGCACGCTGCCCCCACAAAAAATGCTACACCAGCATGTGTGACTATGTAAAACCGTTCTGCTCAGAGGCTTCATTGGTCATACGGAACCCGTTAAGGTCGAATCTTCATTCATGCTGCCCCCACAAAAAAGGCTACACCAGCATGTATGACTACGTAAAAACCGTCCCACTTAAGGGTAACACCGATCATACAGAACCCGTTAAGGTCGAATTTTCATTCATGCTGCCCCCACAAAAAAGGCTACACCAGCATGTATGACTTTGTAGAACCGTTCTGCTCAGTGGCTTCATTAGTTATACGGAACCCGTTAAGGTTAGATGTTTACGCATCTCCATGAGATTGATGCGACATAGTGAAATGACGCTTCTCTTATGAGTGAAGCTTAGTTTGCTCGTCGTAGGTTTCATTCTAGTGCTTGAAAGGTATTTTCTGGTTTTGGGTTCAGATGTCACCCGTGGGACGTATATCAACAGGGTATGCCAAATTATGCTTGGATTTTTATGGTATTTGCTTGTCACTTGTGGGACTTGTGTTGGAAGGCTGGTTAATTTCTAAATCCAGCTTGAGAAGTCCTCAACTGTTATCGGTGGGACTATTGTAGAGAGGAGTGCCAAACTGTGGGCTTTGGTTTTATGTAGGACTTCAATGTTTAGAGCCAAGGGTTTTTGTTCTCGAGCCCTGGCTTGATTATGGCCCGGGGGACGGCTGTTAAAGGCGCATCGAGTCTTGGGTTTCGCCTTCGATGGGACTTCAGTGTGTTTTGGATTGTGGCCTATGGGGCATTAATCTATAAGTCCATTATTCATGGGTGTTGATCTGGCTCGAGGCTGGTTTTCGCAGAGATTGGTTTGGTGAGAACCCAATTATGGTTATTGCTTTTGGGTTCTCGTTTCCTTTTCTTATTTCATGCCAAGATAATTATTTTAGTGCTCACATGGCCTAGGCACAACATCAAAGCCTTATTTTGTTCGGCACAAATATATAAAGCCTGCTCGTCATTTTAGATGACTGGTTAGACGAGCGTACCAGTGACAATTGTTTTAAAAGGCACAATCTTGACAAAGCCCATTTTGTGCGTGAGGCTTTCTTTGTGGGCCTCACATCTCTCCACTATTTTTATATTATGGTGGGACTTAGGTGCATGCATGCACTTGTTTGAGGGTGGCATCTTATTCACTCCTCTCGTGCCTTCTTGAATAGCCTATGCGGCATCAATCCTTAGGCGAGGGCATCGCGGAAAATACGAACACCATTGTTTTTGAAAACTTTGTTTTAAAAGGAATTTTGTGCCTTCAGAATTTAAATAGTCTAAACGACCACTTTCTTTAATCTTTTGATTTTATTTGAGATATCATCATTAGGGACTCCATTGTTTAAAGGACAATGAAGAAACCTTGTCTCTCCTTTTTTCGAACTGGGAGGAAAGACAAAATCAGTGATAGTTGTTACAAATGGGCACAACACCAAAGCCCATATTTTGTTCAAAGTACAAAATATAAAACTTGTTTGTCCATATTCAGAACTGGCTGGACAAACTTTGCCAGTGTTAATTGTTTAAGGGTACAAACTTAACAAAACCCATTTTGTGGCGAGAGGCCTTTTATGGATTTTGTGGATAGTTGGGGGACCTCACTTTTCGCTCGAGACAATTTCGCTCATGCTGCGATTTGGTCCTTTTATTCGTAGAGGTTTTCGTTCATGCATATTCATTGGGACATTTTATTTATGGATATTGAAATTTAGGCTTTATTGGACTTTTGGGTATTTAATTTTATTTGGAATGTTTTATTTGTGGATCTTAGAATTTAGGTTTATTGAAATTTTGGGTATTTGTGGAGTTTTCGATCTTAAAATTTGGAGATCGTAGAGTAGAGTTTGAGGAGAAGATTTTGTTTGACTTATGTCTCTTCTTGGCTTTGTGCTTTCAAATTTGAGTAGAAAGTCTAGCCATAGACCTTGGTTTTGATACAAGCCCGTATTGGGTGCTGATTTACATGGAAGGTCTAACCATGGACCTTGGTTTTAATGCGAGCCCATCTTGGACGCAGATTTGAACAAGAGGCTTGAACATGGGCCTTGGTTTTGAAGTGAACCCGCATTGGGCGTTGGCTTGGATGAAAGGCCTAACCATGGGCCTTGGTTTTAATAGGAATCCACCTTGGGTGCTGGTTTGGTAGAAGGCTTGATCATGTGCCTTATTTTAATGAAAGTCCCTCTTTTGGGCATAAGTCTTTGACAGGCCTCACTACAAGCTTTGGTCTGATGGAAACCCGATTGATGGGTTTGGATTTGCATAGAGCCTCCTATGAGCATAAGTTTTGAGAAGCCTAAGTATGGGTTTCGGTTTAATGGGAGCCTAATGTGGGCATGAGTTTGAAAGAAACCTGATTCATGGATTTGGATTTGAAGAAAGCCTCCTCCACGCGTAAGCTTAGGAGGCTCGGCCATGGGACTTGGAAATTTTTCTTTTGCTGATACCGATTTGACGAGAACTCGTCTGATGGGTATTGATTTGATGGAAACCCAATGGAAAGAAAGCCTAACCATTGGCTTCGAACTTGATGGAGCCTCCTATGGGCATGAGTCTTTGAAAAGCCTGACAATAGGCTTTGATTTTAACGGAAGCCTCCTATGGGCATAGGTTTAAACAAGGCCTAGTCACGGCCTTTAGTCTGGATAGAGCCTTTCGTGGGCATAAGGGTTGAAGAAAGCTTGATCATGGCCTTCGGTTTGAACAAAGCCTAGTTGTGGTTTTAATTGGAATGGAGCCTTTTATCGGCATAAGGTTTGAGAACATCTAACCAGGACTTCGATTTGACAAGAGCCAATTGATGCATCATTATGCTACTTCCTTGAGGACTTTGATTTATAACTTTCGCCCTTCTTCTTTTTGGACTTGAAGGCTTGTTTCTTCTTTTCTTTCTTCTTTGTATTTCCTTTCATTCTCTTCAGCTTCAACATAGCGCTTGTAAGGCGTATAATAATAATTGAAGGATCTTTCATCATTTTTTAGGTTCTATTTTTCTCTCGGTTGTGCACTGCGAAAGAATTTATATGGTATCGATCGCAATTGAAGCCTTTGCTTGCTTTCTGTTGTTGCTTGGTTTGTTTTGGCTATAGTTAGAGCAGATGTTTATGGCTTTCTTTTGCTCGAACAAACCTTGAATAGACTGTGTTTCATGTGTCTTCGGAGCATTGTCCAGAGGATGGTTTGATTTGGTTTTGACCATCTAGGCGGAGGAGCACCTCCTTTACGGTTCATCTTACGGCCTTTTTCGTGATCACTTCATAAGGCCACTTCTAAGTTGGCATGGATAGCCTTTCTTTGTGTTTTGTTTAGGTCGCATGTAGGTGACCTAATATTTCTATAAGCTTGTATGGGAACAAACTTGGCATCATCGAACCCGACATTGGACTCTTCATACCCGAGACCTCGAGTATTCTTTTGACCTTTCACATATTTTAGACATTGGTGCAAGGTCGAGGGAACGGTATTGTTCTTGTGTAGCCATAGGTGACCTATTAAGGCATTGCAGGTCTTTTTAGCATCGATGACATAAACTTCATCCATTCTTGTATATCATCAATTTTGAAAGGCAGGCTGACTGCCCCCATTGGACTTTATCCATTCTTATATATCACCAGTTTCGACAGGCAGGCTGACTGCCCCCATCAATTACTCTGTTTTATGATTGAAGCCATGGGTGGTGATTTTGTCTTTGATGCAGAACTTTGTGCTCAAAGTGAGACGGTCTAAAGTTCGTTTGGGTATAAGATTGATAGAGGAACCCGAATCAATTAACATACGAGTTACTTCCTGGCCTTTACATTCGCCAGTGAGGAAGAAAGGTTTATCGTGATCAGCCGTGCTTATTAGCAGATCATCATCATTGGATGTGATGGACGGGCTTTTATTGGCCACCAGCGCTATTTCTCGCGTCTTCCTTTCAGCGAAGTGCGCTTGGAATTCTTCTGGGTGTTGAAGTGCATAAATGAGCACTTCTCTTATTTCAGCGGACATCATCAAGATATCGAACACGCTTACCGCAACTGGTATCTTTCTAAGCTGGGAGAGGATATTGTAATCTTGCACTATATATTTTCTGGGTGCTGGTTCATCTTGTACAGCGGGTCCTTTCCCTTTTGCCTTGGCCTTTGACCTTCCAACCTCGTCTTCTTGTGGTGGCTGGCGCTCAAGAATATTCATACCCGAGCGAAGCACTGCTTGGTAATCAGGTTTCTTAGTTTTGACAAAGACGACTTCACCGTCATCTGAGTCATTTGAGGAGCTTCCTCCATAGACAACCACATTACACATTTCATGGTCATCCTCGTTGGTTTCTTTATCTTGAGGGGTTTGACTCGTTTCCCCTTTCTCGGTTTTGAGGCCCAACATTACAGCCAATACATTTTCTGTTAAGAAGTCCAAGAGGGTTAATGGTAGCGGAGTACCTTGCTTACGATCCTCTAAGGCTTGTATGTGCTTTTGGATTTCAGAATGTGTAGGCAACTCTATTGGATTGGGTGACTTCTTGCCTTTTTGGCTGCCGTTCTTGTTTGGCTTGCGATGGATGACCCGTTTTGGGGGCCTTGGCTTTGTGGGGTTTAAGTTGCTGTCCCATTTGACTTGAGACTCTTTCGGGAGCTGTTTCAGCAACTTTTTGGTATTCTTGGAGAGGTGGAATTCCCATGTTTCATTTGTGGGACTTCAACCCTCTTTTCTTCAACTACCTCAACATGAGAGATGACATTCACTTGTTCGTGAGAAGCAGGCTGTTGCATGGCACTTGGCGCTAATTGCATACGACCCTCTTGTATTCTCCTTTCTATTAGGTCTTTAAAGATCGAACAGTCTTCTGTTTTATGACTTATCACCCTATGATATGGGCAACAGTTAGGGTGATCAATCTTATCTGCTTGATCTGGGCGCTTGCTTGGAGGTAATTCCATACCATCTTCCAAGGCTTGCTTGAATATTTTAGCCGTTTTCTCCTTCTTGAAAGAGTATTTCTTATTCTTTCGTTCTTCTAAAGGTTTAGAGCAACAACTGTTTTGGTTACCGCGAGGAACCGGCTGAGTGGGTTGGCTATCGACTTGTCTCGCCTCCTCGTAGGAAGAATTAGAATTCATGTTCTCATTTTTGTTGGCTTTATTGGTTTTGACAGCATATACTGTCTTTGATTCCCTTTTCTTTGGGAAGTCTCTCTTTAGTTTGAAAGAGACCGCTGACTTCTCTTCTATATCTGTTTGCCCCAATCTGGATACGGTGTCTACCAGATCTTGATAGCTATTAGGATTAGCGACGATTAACATCTGCCTCATTTTACCATATGTACTTCTTATGAGCAAGTCAACTGCCTCCCTTTCGGGTATAGTATGGCTCGACTTGATGCTCATATTTCTCCATCGGTTGATATATGCCAGGAGATTTCGTTTGGCCCTTGTTTGGCCCATGCTAAATCAGCAAGCCTTACAGGACTACTTGCGGTGGCGAACCTGTCTATAAATGTATGTGCCATTTGGTCCCAAGATTTCATACTTCCTGGTTCTAGAGAGCAATACCATTGAAACGCTGATCTTGAAAGACTTCTGGCGAATTGGCGACAAAGGAATGCTTCCTCTCTTGATGAGTCTCCACATTGAATCATGAAGTGGCTGACATGTTGTTCTGGACCCGTCTCATCTGTTCCACTTCCTGAGAACTTGGAGAATAGGGGAACAGTGTATGTTGGGGGGTATTTTGGTATATCGAATTCGGGAGAGTATGGTTTCCCTATTCGCAGTGTTGTCTATTTTGGGGCAATCCCCATTTCTTATAACTGACGGCTGATCATTTCTTGAACATCAACCGCAGTAAAGATTGGGGAGGTTTCTCGCCTCTCATCTTCCCAATGTACCCTACGTCTTTCTTGAGGGTTTGGTCTTTCTATCCTTTCAAGCCCGCTTACAGGACTAGACCGATTTGATGTTTCTCCTCTTTCGAGTTCAGGGCCAGCTAGCCATTTTCCTCGGATCTCAGCTATCAACCTTTGTTCCCTTTCGTGGGTTTGATGCACTTCAGCTCTAAGATTTTGTATCTCGGCTTGCATTTGATTGAAGGCGGATAACATTTGTTCTTGCGTTTGTGCACCGGTTTGACTTTCACCAGCACATGGGGAAGTTGCCAAAACGGTATGAAAGTTACCCAATGCTGATCCATCAATACTACCTACATCTGAGTCACTCACGGTCTTGGGTTTGGCATTTATGGGAGGAAGGCATGCTGCATCAAACTCCTCCTCATCGTCACTCGGATTTTCGACGATGGGGTCCTTCCCCTTTCTTACCATGCATACGGTGGGGTTGGAGGGTTCGACAGGATGGTCATCTTCCTCTTCGAGGTCTTCATTAGTGGTTATCATGAAGATCGTCGCTTCTTCTTCTTGCTTAGGGTGCATTTTGGTGACCCTTTGCTTCTTTTGAGTGGCGCTTGGCGCCACTATTGTTAAACTTCCAGTGTTGGAGGGGTGCGGATTTATTCGTGCCCCCAGTCTATCATGTACACTGGCTAGTCTTCTCAGAATTTGAGGGGTTTGATTTAATCCCTCGCTATTTGGGTTTCGAGAAGTGCTCGCACGCATCTCTCGACGAAGTTTTGGTTTTAACGAGGCACCATGAGGTGCCCCCAGCATTGGGGCTGAGAACATTGGTTTTGGTTTTGGAAAGAAGGCACTGTCGGGTGCCTTAGGTTTTGAGGCTGGGAACGTCAGTCTCGACTTGATTGAGGGTCTGGCATCATTGGATGCCCCAAGCATTTGGGCTGGAAACGTCAATCTTGATTTGACGGAAGAGGGTGTAGAGGTTTCTTGCGCAGGATGCACGTAGTATCGATTCCTACGCTGCTTCAACATGCGAAGCTGCTTGTGGGCCCTATGAATGGCCATAGCAGTGTCATCAACCAGTTTGCGGTTGGTGTTCATCCTTTTAGGTTCATGGATAAATGAGACAGTTTGAGGAACTTCTCCCGCAGCATGTATGTGTGCAGTAGAAGAATTCCTCCTCACTATCCTCAGTGGGGAGAATGAGTTGCTGACGGAAAGGGCTGGTTGAGCCACCAGCTCATCCTGGTAAGCTTGGAGATTTCTTTTCTTGGTGACCGACAGAGGGGTCACTGGAGTTTGGTTGATTTTATTTACTTTCTGAGACGCGCGTCTTCTTCCGCGCCTAGTTTTGGAGAGGGGAATGAACGTCTTGCCATCCATTCCCTTTGGGGTGAGGAAATAGCATGCTTCCTCATCATCTTCAACTTTTTCCTCGGTGATGGACCCGAGGGACAGCTGTTCGTTCATTGGAGCAGGAACAGGGACTTCGAACGCCCTGACTTCATCAACAGGGACTGCGAAAGTCCCGAGATAAATAACTTCCTCCCCAGCTGGGAGGCTGGTCACTTGTGCGAAAGAGCTTGCGTTGGTTGCGGTGTAAGCCATCCTGCAAACAAGCAAAACTCAAAATTTCATTAGTCAATTTTCATATGTAACTTATACATGAGTGTTAGCCCGATTATTCAATCCATAGGCGTCGATATCGAATATAAAAGGAAATGACATAACTCAAGCGGTCCAATGACTCGTTATTTGAGTGTTTTGAAGTCATTGGCTACTTGAGTATGTACCTTTCATCTTCGTATCGGATCCTGATAGGTCTAAATTATATACACATTCGATCTAGTTTTTATCACATAATAGTACCAAATATCTTGTATTTTAGTAGAGAACAGAATGATATATATCCAAGAATCAAGTTACTGCCAAAGTCTATTTTAGTTACAAGAAATGGAGCAAATTGTAGATCTTCTCGCAAGCTTTCCGAAAAGTGGTAGAACACTGAAAACGGAGTTACGGATCAGAAGTTATGCCCGTTTGAATTTCAGAGCAAAACAGGAGAAACCGAGCCCAGTGCGGACGCACTCAGCCATCAGAACAGAAAACAGAAAAGTCCGAGCGCAGTGCGGACGCACTCAGCCGACACACAGTTCGTATTTTGGCCATATCTTGGTCATACGAACTCCGATTTGGGTGATTCAAAGCTTGACGGAACCAGGACAAAGAGATCTACAACTTTCATGAAGGAAACAAATCCAAATTCGGAATATATAATTCTGTACATCCACATCAATGGCCGCTCCAGCCTGAAAAACTGCTAAATATGAAAAGTTAGTGGACTTAGTGGGCGCCAAAATTAGAATAGCTTGGTCTCCAAGTTATTAATCACAGAATTAGAAATATAGAAGTTAGTGGGCTTACTGGGCGCCGAAAATAAAACGACTTGATCTCCAAGTTCAGAATATGTTATATAAGGTTAAGGAGACCACATCTCTCATCATCCATTATTTTATCCATCTTTCCACAAATTGAGAGAGAGAGATCCTGCAGAAATTCTCGAAGGCTTTTCAAGGAAGGAGAAGAAGAAGATTCAAGCAAGGAGTCGGCAAGATCGGGGTTTTAGATCTAAGAAAGGGTGTAATCATTTCTTTATCTTATTTCTTATTGTTTTTGCCAATCTTTGTTATGGATCTCTCCAAGAGAGAGTAGTTCTCTTTCTAGGGGTTTAGGTCAATGCATGAACTTGTTTAATTCTATCTTATTCGGATATTTATTTTTATTATGATTGTGTTATCGGATTTGATTGTTAATTTCTGTGATTTATTCTTTATGAATTTCATTAGTACTCGTTCCTTTGAGTTCACCTGGTTAGGGTTTATTGAATTGAAGTAGTTTTGAAATCGCGTTGATCGTGTTTTTCCGCTTTAAGTTTATTAAATTCCGGCATTGGTCATGAGGAGACTACTAATTGAAACCATAAAGACAAACCTTAGGATTGGGTTAGAAGCGACCGTACTTTGATATCCAATCCGGAACTATAGAAATTAAGGTTAGGATTTTGGTGAAGGACCGAAAGGCGAAGGCAAATCCTAATTAGGACACCTTAGAACAAATATCGATATATGCTTTGAAGCATGTGATTAAATATCCCTCTAGGTTAGTGACAGCCCTAGAATTCGAGGCACATTAATCCATCCACCCAAAGTAGTTGTATTAATATTTGTTCCAAAGGCTAACATAGGTTAGAAACCTCATCAAATCAAACATGAATTTAAACAAACCGAATAAATAGAATTAGCAAGGAATTGTAGACCGAATACCCCTGGATCTCCTTAAACTTGAAAACAACCCAATCTTTCTTCTCTTTATTTGATTTACATTTATTGTTTGAAACTCCTCTCTTTCGGGTATTGAACCCAACATTAGGATTTTAGAACAAAATCCCCCCACTTTACTTTTATTGTTTAGTTTTAAAAGTAGTTTTCTTTATTAAAAATTAGTGTTTCTCTCTCTCCCTGCGGATCGACACCTAAATACTACAATCGATAGGTTGTGCGCTTGCAACTAACCTATTCTTTGAGTACGAAGGTTTATAAATTTTAAAGGCAAAAAGAGTACCAAATCATTATATCTAAAATACTCAACAAGTTTTTTGGCGCCGTTGCCGGGGAGAATAGGATAGATACTAGTTTTTATTTTAGGAAAGTACTTTTAATTCTTAGTTTCCTTATTTACTTTTCAGAAAATTAAAAATCCAAAAATAGTTTATTTCCTTTTTTTTACAATTTCTGAAATTTACTTTCCTTATTTTAGAAAAATCAAAAAATATTTACTTTCCTTATTTTTCTGCACTTTACTATTCTCTAGTCTCTCTCTTTCACATCACATCTCTTCTCTCATAGGTTTGAGCGCTGGCATCGGTCACAAGAAGTCAAACTGCGAAGATAAAAGCCGGCGAATCCTCTCTCTCTCAACCAATGGCAAGTCTAAATCCCAAACTAGGCATGCCTCGCACCTTTGAGGTGGAAGTGGAAGACTATCCGGAAGGGCTTCTCAATCAAGACCTCCACGATAACAATCCACCACCTCCTCCTCCGAACAACAACCAACCGCCACCACTTCCACACAACAATGAGCCACCTCCTATTCTCAATAACAATCCCTTGTTTGGTGTCAATCCAAACAACAACGGAAATGGCCGAAATCGCCAACAAGGCCACCGCTTCGGTTTCATTCCACAAGGCCAAGATCCACGCGAAATTAAGCCCTCTCTCATCCACTTGCTTGGCCAAAGTCAGTTTGGGGGAGCCCTAAATGAAGATCCACATGCCCACTTAGCGGTCTTTGAAGAATCTTGCGGCACTTTCGCTCGAGAAGGAGAAGAGCTAGACAACCTCAAGCTCAAATGCTTCCACCTATCCCTCCGAGATAATGCAAGATCGTGGCTAAGGACCGTGAATCGTGACCACATAAGGACATGGTACGACATGGAGAAGTTATTCTTAGGAAAATACTTCCCTCCATCCAAAACCCAGCACTTCCGCACAAAGATCACGACGTTCAAGCAAGCCGAAGGGGAGTCTTTGACCGAGGCATGGGATAGATGGGCAGAGCTACAACGCTTGTGCCCTAACCATGGCCTCGACATGTGGTTGCTTTTTCAATTCTTCTTTGCAGGTTGCACAATAGCCACCAAGACTCACTTGAATTCAGCCGCAGGAGGTAATATGTCAAAGATGGATCCTGAGCAAGCCATGCTAATGATTGAGGACATGGCGATCAACCAAAGGGAATGGACGGCCTGAAAGAGGTGGACGAACCCAAACCACACCGGGAATCCTGAAAACCGATGAAGTTACCGCATTAAGAGCCCAAATGGAAGCCTTGCAACATCAAATGGCGCAAATGCAAAACGTCAAATCCGTGACAAAGAAGGCTTCATGCGGCATTTGCGGAGAGGCGACTCATATCACCGCCGATTGCAAAGTCCTTTTAGAAGGAGAAGAAGTCGAACAAGTCAATGCAATGTTCTACAATCAAGGTGATAAGAGGAACGATCCGATCTACAATAAGGTTAGGCCAAATGATAATTTCAATTCGAATACATACAACCCTAACACAAGGTGGAACCATCCCAATTTCAAGTGGAGGACCGAAAATGACAACTCCAACCAATACCAAGGTAATTCCAATCAATTCCACAATCGGTCGAACCAAAACTCGTATCAAGGACCTTCTCAAAACAACAAATTAGAGAAAATGATAGAAGGACTTGTGATCTCTCAAAACGAGTTCATGAACCAACAAAGAAATATCAATACCGATATTTTGGATTCCTTGAGGAATTTGAACAATAGGTTTGAGTTTTTAGAAACTAAAACGAAGATGCTAGAGACACAAATAGCACAACAAGCATCTTCGTCCTCTCGTCAACAAGGCACACTTCCGGGCAAACCCGACATAAATCCAAGAGAGTATGTGAATGCCGTGACTTTGAGGAGTGGCGAGTACGAAGGACCTTCGATGCCCAACGAAGAGGAGCAGCAACCTCCCAAGGAAACACACGACATTGCAACTCCCCTTGATGCGACCACAGCCCCCATAAGTGCGGACACACCGACTCCGGAAGAGTCTCACAAAACGGGTAATTCTAACTCAACAAAGGTACACAATTCTGAAACTCAAAAGTATGTTCCTCCTCTTAGGTTCCTACCTTTTCCACAACGGTTGGTAAAGAACAAACTAGACCAACAATATGCCAAATTTATTGAACAATTGAAAAAACTGAACATTACCATACCTTTCACCGAGGCAATTGCACAAATGCCAACCTATGTCAAGTTTCTCAAAGAAATATTGTCAAACAAAAAGAAACTTGAAGAGGTCGGAACCATCTCCCTAAATGCGCAATGTAGTGCACTTTTCTTGACCAAACTACCTCCCAAACTTAAGGACCCCGGTAGTTTTACTATTCCATGCAAAATTGGGGAGACCGAATTCAAGTGTTGTTTGTGTGATTTAGGTGCTAGCGTATGTTTAATGCCAAAAGCAGTTTATGAAAGGCTAGGTCTAGGAGAATTGAAACCAACAAAAATGTCACTCCAATTAGCGGATAGATCCGTTAGATACCCGGTAGGAATTATGGATGATGCAATTGTCAAAATTGGTAAATTTTTCTTACCGGTAGATTTTGTTGTGGTGGAGATGGAAGAGGATACACAAACTCCCCTTCTATTGGGACTTGACTTCTTAACCACAGCGGGAGCAATCATAGATGTGCGTGATGGAAAAATTTCTTTCCGTGTAGGTGATGAAAAGGTTGAATTTAACATTTTTAAATCTCTCCAATTTCCATCTAATGATAATAATTCGATATGCAGGGTAGATGTTTTAGACTCTACAATTAATGATCATTTAGATAGGATGATGGAAGGAGAACAACAAGATGGAATTATGGGAGAAATTAATGGAGAATCAGCCCAAATCGAAGGTACTTTGACCAATTTCACGTCACCGAAGGTCGAACTCAAACCATTGCCAACAACCCTCAAATACAAATCTCTTGGCTCATATGAGACACATCCCACCATAATCAATGCCGCCTTGAACCAAGAAGAGAAGACAAGGCATTGGCACGACAAACACATCGGAAGAAGTTTTCAAGAAGGACTATATCGAGTATCACGAGTTTTCGACCATGGTGCCTTCAAAATCTGGAGCGAAAAAATGGGTTCATTCAAAGTCAATGGACAACGGCTCAAACATTTCATTCAAGATGAACCGATCATCGAAAAGGAGGCAATTGCCCTCGATGATCCACCACCTTTAAACTGAGCCTCAACAAGTCGAGCTCCCGACGTTAAACCGAGCAATATCTTGTGAGTTTCTATTTTTCTTTTTAATTTCCTCTTCTAGTATGAATTGACACATTGAGGACAATGTTTTGTTTAAGCTGGGGGAGGGTTAAATGAAAAACTGAAATTCACAATTGTATCTTGCATTTAGTTTAGGCATGTTTAAATTTTTTGTTTAAAACTAGGGTTTTACCTAACCTTGAATAGGGTCCAGTCCGACTTGTTAGGATGTTTACCTAGTTTTGTGTCATGCATTTTGTTGATAAATTTGAGTGATTGGCGAAAATTAGAAGTATTGATGCAAAATTTTGAATAATTTTTGGTAAACCCTTGGAATAATTTGAAATGACCACATAATTTGGCGAAAAACTTTGTGAAAATAAAGGTGTATGAAATTGGGGCATGAGAAATTCAAATTTATTAGAGAAGCTATTTAGATTTGGGAATTTTAAATTTAAAAAGATTGGAATATCCATAAGTATGATGGAATACTTAGGGATGTGTGTATTCATGATATATGCATAAATGTTGAGAAATTGGGTAAAATTGAAAATTTTGGAAAATAAAAGGTGACTCCAATGACCTATGTTACGGCTTCATGACGTACTTATGGTTATGAGTCCTTAGCACTCCTGCTCCACTAGTCTCCCGATAAAATTAACATTTATGTTGGTGGAAGGGTAGATTATGAGCATGCAAAGCACCCTTGAATTAGAACGATTAGGTACAGTTAACTACTTGTAACTAACCGGTGCTTAAATGAGGATGGAGAAAATAGTGCTAAATCATGAAAGAAAAAATCAAAGTAAGAAAAATCAAAAGCAACAACAAAAATGAGAATATGCATGTATCAACACACGTAGTCCGCAACATTTCTAAACCTAAGTTTGATTCAAGCTTGGGGGAATTTGAAAATTCCATGTTTAAGATGGCATTTCTTTTAATAAATTTGGGTAAACAAAGTTCATAAATTCTAGACCTTTAAGAAAATAAAAGTTAGAGTAATCAAATTATGGGTTGATTCATAATTATCCGAGGGTTAAAATTGAAATTTGGGAAGTTGGCATGAAAGTTTTAATCTTTGGCAAGATCATACAAATTTTTCACTTGAGAAAACATACTTGATATAAGGTGTATCAAAGAGATCGAATTGTAATCCAAGTTTAGATGTTGCTTGGGGACAAGCAAGGTTCAAGCTTGGGGGTATTTGATAGGTCTAAATTATATACACATTCGATCTAGTTTTTATCACATAATAGTACCAAATATCTTGTATTTTAGTAGAGAACAGAATGATATATATCCAAGAATCAAGTTACTGCCAAAGTCTATTTTAGTTACAGGAAATGGAGCAAATTGTAGATCTTCTCGCAAGCTTTCCGAAAAGTAGTAGAACACTGAAAACGGAGTTACGGATCAGAGTTATGCCCGTTTGAATTTCAGAGCAAAACAGGAGAAACCGAGCCCAGTGCGGACGCACTCAGCCATCAGACACAGAAAACAGAAAAGTCCGAGCGCAGTGCGGACGCACTCAGCCGACACACAGTTCGTATTTTGGCCATATCTTGGTCATACGAACTCCGATTTGGGTGATTCAAAGCTTGACAGAATCAGGACAAAGAGATCTACAACTTTCATGAAATAAACAAATCCAAATTCGGAATATATAATTCTGTACATCCACATCAATGGCCGCTCCAGCCTGAAAAACTGCTAAATATGAAAAGTTAGTGGACTTAGTGGGCGCCAAAATTAGAATAGCTTGGTCTCCAAGTTATTAATCACAGAATTAGAAATATAGAAGTTAGTGGACTTAGTGGGCGCCGAAAATAAAACGACTTGATCTCCAAGTTCAGAATATGTTATATAAGGTTAAGGAGACCACATCTCTCATCATCCATTATTTTATCCATCTTTCCACAAATTGAGAGAGAGAGATCCTGCAGAAATTCTCGAAGGCTTTTCAAGGAAGGAGAAGAAGAAGATTCAAGCAAGGAGTCGGCAAGATCGGGGTTTTAGATCTAAGAAAGGGTGTAATCATTTCTTTATCTTATTTCTTATTGTTTTTGCCAATCTTTGTTATGGATCTCTCCAAGAGAGAGTAGTTCTCTTTCTAGGGGTTTAGGTCAATGCATGAACTTGTTTAATTCTATCTTATTCGGATATTTGTTTTTATTATGATTGTGTTATCGGATTTGATTGTTAATTTCTGTGATTTATTCTTTATGAATTTCATTAGTACTCGTTCCTTTGAGTTCACCTGGTTAGGGTTTATTGAATTGAAGTAGTTTTGAAATCGCGTTGATCGTGTTTTTCCGCTTTAAGTTTATTAAATTCCGGCATTGGTCATGAGGAGACTACTAATTGAAACCATAAAGACACACCTTAGGATTGGGTTAGAAGCGACCGTACTTTGATATCCAATCCGGAACTATAGAAATTAAGGTTAGGATTTTGGTGAAGGACCGAAAGGCGAAGGCAAATCCTAATTAGGACACCTTAGAACAAATATCGATATATGCTTTGAAGCATGTGATTACATATCCCTCTAGGTTAGTGACAGCCCTAGAATTCGAGGCACATTAATCCATCCACCCAAAGTAGTTGTATTAATATTTGTTCCAAAGGCTAACATAGGTTAGAAACCTCATCAAATCAAACATGAATTTAAACAAACCGAATAAATAGAATTAGCAAGGAATTGTAGACCGAATACCCCTGGATCTCCTTAAACTTGAAAACAACCCAATCTTTCTTCTCTTTATTTGATTTACATTTATTGTTTGAAACTCCTCTCTTTCGGGTATTGAACCCAACATTAGGATTTTAGAACAAAACCCCCCCACTTTACTTTTATTGTTTAGTTTTAAAAGTAGTTTTCTTTATTAAAAATTAGTGTTTCTCTCTCTCCCTGCGGATCGACACCTAAATACTACAATCGATAGGTTGTGCGCTTGCAACTAACCTATTCTTTGAGTACGAAGGTTTATAAATTTTAAAGGCAAAAAGAGTACCAAATCATTATATCTAAAATACTCAACAGATCCCGAACCTGTGAGGAGGAGAATGTTCCACCGGGCGTGCCAAAACCTGTAGGGCGCAGAAAGTTGCACAATTGGTATGGAAGGTGTGTGCATATGTATTTAAATGTCTCATGGTTCAATGCTCTCGATTGGTTAAAGAACATCGAACTTGAAACATTCATTTCTTTCTTTCTGCTATTCCTTCCGGTTCACCCTCGACAGACCCTACGATTCATAATCAGCCCATCGAGAGAGTTTAATGATTGTGGGGGACGTTTAACTCCCAGCGGGCGCAAGCCCCCGCTGTTAATTACATCAGATGACCCTTCCAAACCATACTGAATACCTCGTTCATTTCAGGATTTGAAGCCTATTTGTTGTGAATTGAATAAAGAGGCTAAAAGGGGAGAACTCATGTACTTGGTCTTTTTGTGTTCCTTTGATTATCATTGTTTTAGGTATTTAATTAATATGTATGCACAAGATGCAATGAATGTTATAAAAATACATTTATTATACCTTTTTTATTTATTTTAGAAACATATTTGTATTTGAGAAAATATATTTGTGCTTTATTTATATTTTATTTAAGAGGAAATGATTTAAACATGAAGAAAATGGTATTTTGATCATTTGGCAGGTTGTATGTTGTTTGATTATGCTTGATTTCAATTTAGAAATATGAAGGATTTGATTTGGGTTCATTTAGAGTTGGTTTGAGTTGATTTGGATTTGAAATGAAGAAGTTATGGCCAAAAAGGGCTGGGAAGGGCTTGTTTGTGAAGTTTTATGTTTTTCAGGGACTTATTTGTGAAGCTGAAAGGATCAAGATTTGTAATTTGGATTTGAGATGAAGTTTGGGCTGTAAGTGGGATTTCCAAGGACTTTGTTTGAGAAGTTTGCAAGACGTCAATGACTGATTTGTGGATGTCGAAGGACTGCACTTGTGATTTCTTTTGTCATAAGGGTCTGTTTGAAAAAAGGTTTCGATTCTTTGTTATTCGGGGCTTTGAGATCTGTATTGATCCTTCAAGGTTTGTGTTGAGGGCCTCTTGCTACTGCTGCCTTCATGTTCTTCGTGGTTTCGGTTAATTCTTTTGCGAATTGGATTTGTAGAGGAGTAACTCTTGCCAGCGTTCGACATTGCTTTAAATGAATGTCAACGACTCCTTTTTCATGGGATTTGATCATATGATGGCAT